>PVJA010007510.1:22690-61862 GCA_004027025.1 Myocastor coypus | reverse complement strand
CTGTGCAGTTCAGGCTGGCCTTGAGTTCCCTTTTGTAGCCCAGGCTGGTCTTGAACTCACATCGATCCTCCTGCCTCAGCCTCCTGAGTGCTGGGATTGCAGGTGTGTGCCACCACACCCGGCCTCATCCCAGTTGTTTTTAAGAGATCTTTTCTTACCTTTTCACTAGGTGCAATGGTGTCTTTAAGGTCTGAAAGTCCATTTTCACTCTCACTGAAACAATTTTTGCCAGCTTGCAAGTGAGGTTTTAAGTTCCTATATAGGATTTTGAATCTGCTTCATGCATTCTATTACTTTCTTATAATGCTCATTCAAGGATTCCATCGCGTTTCTATTCTCCTCTATTTTTTATCAGTGTCTTCTTCAGAAGCACTTAGTGCTTATTCCATTATAGTCATCATTTCTTTTTTTACTTCAGAAGTTGTTTCTTGTCTGATTTCTTCTATATCTTTCTGCAGTTGTTTCTTTACTTCAGATGCTATTATTTCAGAGATTTCAGGTGTGTGAGCTCCAATTTCTTCTATGCTATTGTCCCTTGAATTTGTTTTGGGTTGGTTCAGGGCCTCAGAGTGCACTTTGCTCCTTGTCTACATTATTTTGTATAGCCTTGTCTTCTGATCTTTGGTGTATAGCTTTGGTAGAGTTCTTAGCTTAGCACCAGATCTTGCTCTACCAAGTTCAAACTCATGCAGGTGGGTTTGACTTGGGTCTGGCTGCTGTGCTCCACTTATTGCTGCTGAAGTCCTTGAAGGTGAACCTGCTAGGCCACTCTGGCAAGATACTCTGTTCCTGGATTAGCTGGGTGGGTATTGTCTCTAGCTTTCTGCAGAGAGTTCTGCTGCAGTTTTCCACAATGGGCTTGTCTGATGGATTAAGTTCCACTCACATGCCAGGCCTTGTTGCTGGCTCAAATGAGTTTTTATGTGGGCTCAGGGTGGTCTCACTCACATGGCAGGCCTGGTTATTGGGCTGAATGAATTTTTGGCAGGCCCTGGGTGGTCTAACTCCCACACTGGGCCTGGTTTCTTGGTAGAGTGAGTTTCCAGCTGGCCCCAGGAGATCTTACTCATATGCCGGACCTGGTTGGTGGGTTGAATGAGTTTCTGGTGTGTCAAGGGTGCTCTCACTCACATCTTGGGCCTGTTTGCTGGGTTGAATGAATTTCCAGCAGGCTCTGGGCAATCTCACTCACTTTCCAGGCCTTGTTGCTGGGTAGAATGATTTTCTGGTGGCCTCAGGGAGGTCTCAGTCACGTGGTGAGCCTGGTTTCTGTATCAAATGAGTTTCTGGCTGGCCCCAGGAGGTCTTACTTATACTCTGAGGAGGTCTTCCTCATATCCAAATATTTAAATGAGTGAATAAAGTAATGAATGAGTGATGTGATCACCTGGCCTTTATTATGAATTCAAAATAAATTATAGTTCATTTTTCCCTCATTCTTTTGCCCACATGTCCTCATGTTTGCCCAATACGTAGTCCTGCTAGAGATACACTAATGATAAAATAGGAGCCTATGTTTCTTATTAGCTCCATTAATCAAGGAAGTTTATTTGCAATAGCATCTTTCTTGCTATTTTTATTACAGCTGGCTTAATTCAAAGCAATGCAACAGGACCTATTTTCCAATAGACTTTTAACAAATAATTCAGTGGTTGATGCAGAATCTTGAGGGTAGAGCAAAATTATCTGGATCCTGGCTACCACTGGTCAAATGTGTTATCTCTTGAGTTCTACATTCCTTATCTGTAAAATGGGAGTATTAATAGAATATTTATAGAATAGGTGTGAAGAGTACATGCTGTGTACTTGAATGAAGTATCAATGGAATAGACAAGAACTGTCTGTAAGATGATCTTCAAAGCCGTAGGCTTTTTCACCGGCATGGGCTATACTGTAAGTGAAAATTTCAAAATAATTTCCTGAAGGGATGATAAAATACTACCAGGCAATGAGTATGTACTAAAATATATAGATGCTGGATAGTGCTTATGCATGTTAATTTATGAATTTGCTTCTATGCTAGTGTCAATCTGAGGCAGCAGAAACAATGAAGCAGTGTCCTCAGCTTCTCAGGATGATAAGAAGTGGAACCGCACTGCCATACCCCTGCCATTGTGAGAAGTCCTTGTCAAAGGACATCTCAATCATGTCTCATGCTGTCACTACCCCCCCTTTGTTCATTCATGGTAACTGTGGTGACTAAATGCACCCTGTTACAGGAAGGATGGTGCCAGGTGGCAAATGACTCTGAAGAAAAACTCTTGGATAGAGGTTGAAGATTAACATGTGCTTTACAAATTTCCCTGGAGGCACTCATCAGAGAGTTCCAGCCAACTGACATTCATGATCTAGCAGGAAAAAATGGGCACTGAAGCCACTGTGAGCTCTAAAGTAAATCTGAGCTTTTTATTTTCTTTTGCTGGTTTAAAACAGTAGATTACTGTAGGGATGTTGTTAACTAGGCAGCTAGCCTCTTTCACCCCAAAGCGTATTTGCAGCCAATCAGATTTTGAATAATTAAATACTCTTGACATCTTTCTGGAGATTAACTTCAGCCTTAATAGTATGATTTTATGCTTAATTTTCATGGAACTGGGTTTATATTATCACTTCATTCTTCTACTTAATAAGCTTTTGGGTGAGGGCTGGAAATGGAAGATAGTGTACCTGGAATATCATTTCTGCTTCCATAAATAATATTTCTTGAGTTTTTTAATTCAACCAATATGGGCTTAACAATAAATCTGGAAGTTATATAACAATTATAGAAATTATGATGATGGGAATGGAAGCAGTGTTAACATGCATGTTTGTGTATGTGTCATATGCACATTTTTGTGAATGTGATACTTAGGTTAATGAACTTAATTCGTTCCTTGATTCTAGACTCAGGATTCATTTCCTGATTCTAGATGTAGCTGAGTTATGTTTGGTATTATGATTGACTTAGTTCCCAACAGAATTGTGGAACGAACTCTGTGACCAGAATTGGGGAAATAATTAAGTTTGTAAACTCAGGTAGCATTGCATATGTTGTTTAATGTTCAAATATACATGTGCATATGTGGTGTGATATACACATCCACATGAAGGATTAGCACATAGATAGGCAGAATTGCAGTTCAGGGCTTTAAAACAGTTGTCACCTGTCAAGACATATAAACGACTTAGAACAACTCTTTTGACTTGTAAATTGTGCTTGGGACTGATGGTAATGTGTATGTGATCAGCCATTCTGACCTCTCCTGTCCAGCCACAGTTGATGGGTCCATCTGTCATGACATCATCTGCTAGACATTCATGGCCTTACAAATCATCCCATTGTATCTTCTGTGTGTAATTACAGTGGTGTGATTCTAAAATTGAGTTATTGGCAGGACTTCCAGGTATGGCAGCATAAGGGACTCAGCAAATTCTTTTCCTGAAAAGCACCTGTAAAGCTGAAAAAATGGGCAAAACCAATCATTTCAGCGTCCAAAATATTAACTACTAGCATAGAACAATCTGAGAAGCATTTACACTTAGAAAATGGCTAGAATTCAGGCAAGAACAGTATGGATCTATAGTCTTTTAGTTTCAAGTTGGTTTTTCCAGCTCACTTGAGATAGGCTGTTCAGCCACATTGAGGGGTAGCATTTGTCAGTGTTCTGCAAAGAAACACACCCAGGAGACCACCCAGGGCCCACAAGAAACTCAATCAACCCAGAAACCAGGCCCGGAATGTGAGTGAAGGGGACGACCTTGGACACACAGGAAACCCATTTGTGGGTGAGACCATCCTGGGCCCAGCAGAAATACATTTGACCCAGCAACAAGGCCTAGCATGTGAATGGAATTTCATCCATCAGACAGGCCCATTGTGGAAAACTGCAGCAGAACTCCCTGCAGAGAGACAGAGACAAGACCCACCCAGCTGATTCAGGACCAGAACATCTTTCCAGAGTGGCCTAGCAGGTTCACCTTCAAGGACTACAGCAGCAATAAGTGGAGCACAGCAGCCAGATCCAAGTCAAACCCACCTGCATGAGTTTGAACTTGGTAGATCCAGATCTAGTGTAAGCTAAGAACTCTACCAAAGCTGTACACCAAAGGTCAGAAGACCAGAGCTACAGAATGACAAACATAGGGAGCAAAATGCACTCTCAAGCCCTGAGCCCATGTGGAATAAATGCAGGGGAGAATAGCATTGAAGAAACTAGAAATCTCACAACTGAATTCTCTGAAATAATAGCATCTGAAGTAAAGAAACAACTGCAGAAAGATATAGAGGAAATCAGATAAGAAATAATTTCTGAAATAAAAAAGAAATGATAACTATAATGAAAGAAGTACTAAGTGCTTCCAAAGAAGACACTGATAAAAAATAGAGGAGAATAGAAACACGATGGAATCCTTGAATGAGAATTATAAGAAAGTAATAGAATGCATGAAGCAGATTCAAAATCCTATACAGCAACTTAAAACCTCATTCACGAATTGGCAAAACTGTTTTAATGAAAGTGAAAATAGACTTTCAGATCCTAAAGACACCATTGCAGCTAGTGAAAAGCTTAAGAAAAGATCTCTTAAAAACAACTAAGATGCCAGAAAAAGTAATTCAGCGTTTGCAAGACGATGCAAAAATGAACAATGTAAGACTAATAGGCATCAATGAGAAAGGAGTCTGTACAAATAATATGAAAAGAATATGGGCAGATGTAGTAGCAAAAAACTTCCCAAATATTGGGAAACAATTTGACATTCAGGTAACTGAAGCATATACAACTCCAAATAGCATCAACCCAGTTAAAACCACAGCCAGACACATAATAATCAAGATCCCAGGAACTGAACACAGGAATAGTATCTTAAAAGCTGCTAGAGAGAAGAAACAAATCACATTTAAAGGAAAGCTCATCACAATAACAGGAAATTTCTCTAAGCAAACCATCAAGTCAAGAAGAGCACAGAGCAAAGTACGACAAGTATTGGAAGAAAACAAATTCCAGCCCAGACTGCTGTACCTTGCAAAGCTCTCAAGTTCAATGGAGAAGTGAAATACTTTCAGGACAAAGAACAACTAAGGAATTTCATGATGACAAAGCCAACCCCACACAGTTTAATAAAGATGTTGTAGAGAGGGATCAAAATGATCACAACTCTATGAAGGAGAATGGAAAGAACTCACCAAACAGAGCAAAGAGTTAATCACAGGAAAAAAATGAGGTAAGCAACTGCAGTCTTTAAACTATTCTTTTGTATAGAACAGCAATATATTTCCATCAGCATATTCTGCAAACGGACTTTTCTTGCACCTGTTCGGTCATGAGTCTGTCTGGGTCTACAGGGTGGCTATCAAGGAAATTGTCCCCCAAGTGACTCCTGGCCACCAGTAAGCGTCACTGACACTGTCTGTGTCCACAACATACTACAACGTTGTGTGATATCCTATCCCCAAACCATTAAAAGTTCTGACCATATATTTGCCATTCCAGTATCTATATTATATTTCATTCTTAGTAATTCTTTACTACCATGGACACTTATTTTAGTTGCTATCTTTGTATTAACCTATACAAATACTGTGTGTGTACTCTGAGTTGATTATAGATTCATACACATGATATACAATATTCTGGCCTCTAGGTTGGACTCATGATTTGATTTGAATTTTGTAATATTGTTTTGTAATATTAAATTTAATTTTAATTAATTAATATTTAATTAATTTTCTGAATATTATTTAATTATAATTTTAGTTTTATGATTCATACTATATCTTTGATTTACAATCTACTTACAAGACATGGTATGATATTTTCTCCTAGTATTAGAAACCTTAAGAAGAAAAAATATATATACATACACAAGAGAGGATATATATACAGCTACTTTCTCTTAGTTCATTGAAAATAAGAGTTTGTACTAATATTGTTTGGACAAGATATCAGGTTTGCATTTAGTCCTCTGGATAACTACTGTGAAGATAATAATATGCTTTGTATTAATTATTGTGACAATCCTACTAACTTGTTTTAAAACTATTTTTTCTCATTAAAATGAAAAATATTAAAAAAAAAAACCCACACACCCATTAGGTGTGTACCCAGTAGGGCATCCATTTCTATCTGTCTGTCTGTCTGTCTGTCTGTCTGTCTGCCTGCCTGTCTGTTTGTCTCTGTCTTATCTGTCTCTTTCTATGTATGTATGTATGTATGCATCTCCATGTGCTTATATCTGTGTTTATACCTGTATCTGTACCTTTACCTATATCTGTATCTATCTATATATTTATATGTATATCAATATCTATATGGGATGATTGAAAAATGCAGTAAATTCTTAAATTAAAAAATCACAAGCCGGGTGTGGTGGCACACGCCTGTAATCCCAGCACTTGGGAGGCTGAGGCAGGAGGGTTGGTGTGAGTTCGAGACCAGCCTGGGCTACAAAAGTGAGCTCAAGGCCAGCCTCAGCTGCATAGCGAGACCCTGTCTCAAAAAGACAAAAAAAAAAAAAAAAAAAAAAATCACAGTAGAAAGAAACCTCATCAAGATATTTTCCTTCAGCCTTACTTATTCTGATATTCTTGACACTTTCTGAACCCATCTTTTTTTGTCTTTATTTCCACCGAATGGTTACTTTAACGCCCTGAATTGATTCAAATGTTTACTTTCATGTTTTTTTTTTCAATTTGGAGAAGAGCGAGAAGTTGTACAGGCTGAGAGAAAATATTCACAAATCCTTTATTTGATAAGGGATTTGTACCCAACGTATCTAAAAAACATATAAAATACTTGGAAACTCAATAACAAGACAAGCCATAAATTTCAGGTTTTGAGTATTGTGAACAGTGCCATAATAAACAGATTGTAAATGTCTCTTCAGTTTACCAATTTCATTTCCTTTAGATACAAGGGATGTTTGAAGAATACAGTAAATGTTTAAATTAAAATACAACAGTTCAGTAAGAGACACATTTCTAAAAATTATGGAATAAATGTGTTCATAGTAAGCAGAAATTTTAAAAGTATTTTTAGGGAAATTAATGACATTCTGTCTTTTATTATGATAAAATTGTAAACTATAACCATTTACCTACTTTTCATACTTACCATTGTTAACCAGCTATTAATGACAACTTCTATCAAATAAAAATACTGTGGTAAAAATAAATAAAATGAATGAAAGATTTGAATAGAAATTTCACCAGAGAAAAAATACATAAATGGCTAATCAGCATATTAAGAGATATTCAATATCATCAGTCATTATTGAAATTATAAGGCTAAGTGTCATGAGGGCCTACTACACATCCCTAGGATGGCTGTAATAAAAAAATACAAGCTACATTAGATGTTGGAAATTGTGGAATGACTCAACTCCCATACTCTGCTCATTGGAATTTAAATGATATGGCTTCTTTGGAAAATAGTTCGACAGTTTCATAAAAAGTTAAAAATAATCTACTCTATTACCCCTAGAAATGTAAGCAGAAGAAATGAAATCTCATATCTACACACTGATTTGTCCACATAAAAGTGATATTTCCAACAGTCTCAGGCTAGAAAGATCAGTTTCTATTCACTGGTAAGGCAATAAACTATGTACATAGTTTATAAGATTTATGGAAACCTTATGCTAAATGAGAAACCAGCTATATAAGGGATAAGCAAAAATAAGGTTAATGTTTAAATAAAAAATTTTTTTTACAGCAAAAATGCATTATTATTAATCACCTTCAAAATATATCTGTTCACTTCGTATGCATGATGTCATTCTCTTGCCCCTTTCAGAAGCAGTTTTGAAGTCTTCTTTCCAAAGTTTCTTTACAACAAGTGATCAAAATTTGGTGACTGCTGCTGCTGAGTCCAATCCAGCAGAACGGCGTGCTGGTGGGAACATCACGCTGCCTAGTCACCCACCTTAGCTACTCGGCCTGGCACCATGAGATTTACAGTGCTGGGTACTTCTTCTCCCTCTTCCCCAAAGTTAAAATGGCCATGAAAAATAAATGTTCTGAATCAGCTCAAGGCAGTGAGGCAGCCGTGATATTGCAGGTAAAGATAAGAAAAGGGACTTCTGAAACTGCTTCAGAAAGTGGCAAGAATGATGGCATGAGTGTATTTAAGGTGGGGAAGAATATTTTGAGGGGAATTATATCAATGCATCTTTTATGGCCATACATTTAAAAATTATTTATCTATTTATTTATTTGGTACAGGGTCTTGCTATGCAGCTAAGACTCATAGTGCTCTTCCTCTACCAGCTTCCCCAGCGCTGGGATTACAGGCCTGTGTCAGCATGGCATGCAGTACTGGGGATCAAACCCGGGTGCTTGAGCTTGCCAGGCAGGTGCTTAGGCCACTGAGCTATCTCCCCACCCATGTAATGCAGTTTTGAAAATTTAAACGTCCATGATAATTTCCACCTAAACTCGACCCAGGTTGTACGATTCTATTATACAAAGGGTTCTGGAGAAGTAAATTGAACAGAGGGAGAAAGTATTACTGTGTCTGCTGAGGGCTGGAGAAGAAGGTGAGCATAACGTGGAAAGGGAGAAGAGTAAATTTCTAAAGGTAATAGCTAAATTTTATTATATGTAAATTAGACCTCAATAGAACTATTTTAAAATAAACTAATGCACAAAAAGAAGGAGTTCCACTGAACCTTAAAATAAAAGTTTCATTGAACAATTCCTGTGAATACTTCTTTGTAAATTTCTGGATAAATGGTCTTTCAATGTGTAGTCAAATGAGAGGAATTAGTTGTGAACAATATTTACAGTATATTGTTTAGTTTACATGGGATCTTTGGTTTTTTTAAATTACTTTTTAATAAAAGATAACAATATGAGAGTTTCAAAACATGTGAGTAGCACATTCGCAATAATTGACACACTGCATATTGTTGTCCTCACAAAAGTTATACAGAGCACAGGGTACAGACATGACAAATTTTCTAATCAATATTGGTTCAGAAAAAAATAAAAAAAGAAGAAAACTTTTTCTTCTCTTTGAACTAGGAAGAAGTAGTTGTATACATAGTCCAATGTTTCATAATTGCAGTGGGTTTACATGCCCAGAATGATACCATGAAATCACTGGTTTCACAGTTACTCACTTGCATAGGCTGTCATTAGTCCAAAAATATCTTGATGAATAAGGATATTCCTGCTAATTGCAACCTAGTTTCTATTTTTAAAGATGCTATTTTTGAACATGTTTTCAAAATATATACCTCTGCTTCACAGTAGATGAGACTATAAGCATGCTTTTCCCTATAATCTGCACGCTGTGTCACATGCTGTCTACTAGTGGTGTTTGGTGGCTAAACTGTACGCTTTTTGCTGATAGCATTATATGCACCACACGGTGAACACTTTCAGCTGATGAGTGTTTGTCTACACTGCTTTGAGTGGAATGTGCTGTCCAACATGTACTGCTTGTCCATCCATAGCCTCTGCTTCTACCAATGTGTTACTGAGGAGCACCACGACTCATAATGACAGCAAAGGCACGCAAATGATAGTAGTAGGTCACTACAAAGAAAAGAAAATGGAAGACCCTCCAGTTGGATATGAGTGCTTGCATGTAGTTAACAGTGGCTGATAGGCTTGTAGGGAAATGCCTGAGGAGACTGAGTCAAAATCTCAAAGTACTTGGAGACTGATGGGCAAAACCTGCAAGCTGAAATAATGACCCACAATTATACATAATGGGCCTCTGTGGTGGTGCTGGAAGAAAGAAAACTGTAGCTGAAAGAAAACTGTCATAGCTTCAAGGACTGAAGAACAAGAAAGTCGTTGCATGATTCAAAAACTTATTTCTATGGAGCTTTAGAGATTCAGGTAGTATCTCCTTCTAATGGAGTCTTCCAACATTCATGCTGTAGTCTGGTTAGACGGTGGGATGACACGCTTGTGTTTTGCAGAGATAAGCATCAGTGTTCCTGTATTCAGGGACACTGCTATGCTCTCCTAGTGCCAAGTCTTGTTCCCATACAGTGGGTGCCTCTTACTGCAATGAGAACCACCTTTTTACCCAGATGTTCTGATAGTGTCAGGTCCCTCCTTTAAATCCATCAAAGGCTCCCCTCTACCCTCAGGACAGCATCCAGATTCACTGGCCTGTCTGTCCACCCTACCTCATCTCTCATTTGCTCTCTTCCAGTACCAGCTTTTGCATGTGTGATGCCCTCTACTTGGATCACTTTGGTACCACCTTCACACCTAACTCACCCCTTTGAACACATGCACATGCACGCGCGCGCGCGCGCACACACACACACACACACACACACACACGCATGCACACACACACACACACACACAGTAACTAGTCTTCACTTTCCAAGTCGTCTGTTTACATAACCAGGACACTCCTCCTTCCCTTTCCCTCCTAATACTGTACCTTAGTATTTTGTACATCCTGTTTTTTTGTACTGACCACTCTAAAGGCAGACAATGCTTATCCCCTTACAAGTATCCATTCTACCTTACTTGCTCTTTAGCAGAGCCCTGATTTTTCCTAGAATTATAATGTGCCCAGTTAAAAATACTTACTTTCCCAGATTTGCAGCAGAACACAATCACATGATGCCATTATAGCCAATGAGGGGTAGTGGCAGTCTCTTGGGTGGAATTTCTGGTAAGTCATTCCATTTAGAAGGAGGCAGGCTTAGTATATATGTTGTTTTGACTTTGTCCTTCAGTCTGGCTTCTCTTCCACTGAAATTCATATTTGAATTTTAAGGAGTGGCAGACATCTTGCTGAGAACAGAAGTGAGGACAAAATACTCCAACTGGTGGAATAGGAAAATTGTGGAGGTGCCTAGCTGGGGCCACAGCAGGGAGCTGTGAGGAGTCCCGGGACTGCCTATGTTTGGGTTTCCTTTTAAATGAAAATTTACCTGGCTATGTCAGTCGTTATTTGATGGAAGCATTACATGAGGTTAAACTCATGCCTAATTTATGTGTCTTTTTTTTGAGACAGAGTGTCTTTCTGTTGTTCAGGCTGGTACTGAAATTACAAGTTTAAGTGATCTTTTCACCTCAGCCTACTGAGTACCTATGCTTGCAGGAGTATGCCAGTGTGCCTGACTGGAATAATTTCTTAATTGACTATGTACTTAACTGACTTTATTTCTAATGAGTGGCTTCTCTAGAAGGCAGGACTGCTATCTTACCCATTAATTATTACTTTTTGTTGTTTTTCTTTCTGAGACAGGGTCTCGCTATGCAGTTCAGGCTTGCCTTGATCTTACTCACTTTTGTATCTCTGGTGAGGGGCTGGGGATTTGTCTCAGGGGTAGAATGCTTGCCTAGCAAGCTGGAAGCCCTGGGTTTGGTCCTCGGCACCAAAAATCAAACAAACAAACAAAAAAACAAACCTGTATCTCCAGTGACTATTCTGTTTAGTTTGAAATATTTATCAGGAGCTTATTGAATAATTGGTGAAAATACATGAATTTCTTCATGACTTGTATTTTTTTTTATATGGATGTATTTTCCATGGGTTGAAAGAGTAGCTCAGTATTCCACAAAAACCTCTGTGATATTTACTACAGCATAATTTTTCAGCCTGGGAACCACTGATATTTTAGGCCAAATAATTCTTCATTATAGCATCATTGGCCCTTACCCACAAGATCTGGTAGCACTGCCAGTGTACCCAGGCATTGTCACACGTCCTCTGGGTGAGAACCATCACTCCAGACAAGGGATTCTACAGTTGAGTTTTGTGGATATGTACATGTGAAACTCCTAAAACAATATAACCATAAAAGTTTTGAATGTATACTTGCCTTGCCCTAGGGAGAGGGCCAAAGCCTTGCAAGATTAAAAATCATTGTTCTCAAATTTCCTAGCTATTTCTAAACTTTTTACTACATTTCCCTTTAACCTCTTATACACTGTTGAACTTAATAGACAGAGCTGCTGATTAGACCATAGCTTAATGACTATGCAAGATCTAATCAAGTGTTCAAGTCTAATAAATCAGAATTGCTATGAGGCCCGCAAAACAAGCTTTATAATATTTTGGATAGCTGCTGTAAATATGGAAATGAAGGATGGTGTTTTTGTGCTTTATAACTCAATGGTCAATGCCCTTAACAAAGGAGAATCAAATTGCAATTCTGTGAAACTCTATAAATGCAGTAGTAATTGGATGAAAAGCAAGAAAAGAAACTCATAAACAGATTATGTAAAAATGGTCTCAGGTGAATATATACAGGCAGGAATTTTAAATTATAAAAGAGAAATAAGATGAATGTAAGCATGACTGAACTAAATTTAATGGCTGATGTTCCCACTTACTTAATCACATAATGCTGTTACTTGGGACTCTATATTACTGAAGCAAATAATTTGTTGCATCCAAAGGGAGCCATAATAATGCAAAATGTGCCATGAAATACTCAATTAAATTATTTTAACACGTTGGAGATTGTGGGGTGGTGCATATGTCCTGATCATCCCTCAGCCTGACAGTCTGGAGAGTCTGATCTGTACTTAATATCTGGTTTGTATTTTTGCGCACAGGTCTGTGTGCTTGTGTACACATGTGCATGTGTGCTCACCATTTTGATCTAGCTGAGAAAATGTTTGAACATAACACGGTCAGTGAATTTATAAATAATAAATTTCTTATTTATAAGAAATAAAAGTAATGTATACATAAGACAGTCCCCTCTTGGATCACTCCTGGGGGAAGCTGGCAACATGGCAGAGTTAGAACCTGGAGAAGAGATATTGTAGACATTCTGCCATGGCAGAAGCTTATTGTAGTGAGTATGATAGCAGGGTGCACCTTGCTAACAGATTAAATAGCAAGGTCTGCTGGACATAAACATCTTATGGGCATGCACCGGCCTGAGTGCAAGGAAGAGACCAGCTGTGAGTCTTTCCTTATCTCCTACAAAGCTTCATACAACTCCTCATCCTAGTTACTCCAGGCTGCAACCAAAGGGTGTAGGTGAAACACATACAGCTTAAACGTACATTTCTTCACTGTTAGGTTATATGTATTTTGGAGTAATGAGTAATATAAAAATAATAAAATAGAGAATTCTTTATAATATTACCACAAAAGATAGATACTCAGTATATTTTCTCATCATGTTTGCCAAAATCTGTAAGACTTAGAAACATTCTCACAAATACAGAAAACTGGGATAGCATGTCATGTTTGACTCAGGAATAACAGTTGCCCATTTTTATATGTAAGTGTCCTGGCTTCTTCTCCCAGAGGTTCTTGTGTGCATATAGATATGTAGGTGGCACACTGCCCACCTAACACTCTTGTCATGAGCAACAGCATTCCGAGTCAGTGGGGAGGGCTGTACTGAATAGTTCAGTTGTATTGTTTTATACAACAGTGTGTCAACAGGGTAGAAAAGAGAAGATAGTATCTTGGGCCCACCATTCACACAAGTATAGGTGATATATTCACTGATTTGATTTTACATGAATAGCATTCTACTGTGTTTAAGTGTTGCACAGTGCCCACCCACCGGCACTGTGCTTTTGCATAGGTTATCAAAAGCCACCCCCTTCCTGGTGCATACAGCTCCTGCTTGGTCTTGTTGCTTTGTCTGCGCTCACAGCGTCTGCCACAGGCAGCAGTCCTACTGTTTCATACTTCAACTTTTTTTGCTTAACAACATGCAGAAGACAACTAACACCATATTCAGGTGTGCTGCCGCCATGCCCGCTGCAGCATCTCCACAGTGTGAGGAAATAACTAGTTACAGTGTCTACTGCGTTACAGGCACTATTCTTTTTGATTGTTTGTTTGTTCATTAGAGCAGATTCACCGTGCGCTGGGGGTGGGGCCGGCACAGCATGTGGTGCCAGGGATCGAACCGCGGTCCCTGCGATTGCCTAAGCTTTCCTAAGCAGGTGCTTTAGACTGCTGAAGCATCTCTCTGGCCCCCGGGCACTGTTCTGAGAATTGTAAAGTCCTTAAACAATTCCATGGAAGTTAGTATTATTTTCTCCATTTTATAGTTGAGAAAGCTGAGACACAGAGAAGATAAATCACTTGTTTGAAGTCTTCCAACTAGTGGATTGCAGGGCCAGGATTACAACGGAGTCTGCATTTGGAACCAGTATCCTCAGCCTCAGAATAATCCTAATTAATCTCTTCTAGGTAGTCTTCTTCTTCTTTTTTCTATAACAAGTTGTAGTGAACATTTTCCTTTGATTATTTCCTTAGGACAATTTTCCTATTAGCTTTTGTTTAATGGTGTTTCTTAAACCTTAAACACCATTAAATAATGCCAGAAGCCTGATGATGTTCTAAGTGCTTTCAAAAATTACTGTACTTGTTCTTCACTACAGTATTAGGAGTCAGGATGGAGCATGGATCTCATGTGGTAAGTAAGACACAAGAACAGTCACTAGAATAAGTTCCATAGCTCGGTTTCCAGCCAGGTGCCCTGGTGCCAGGGTTGCTCTTCAGCCATCAAGTTCTGCGGCCTCCTTCTCTAGTCAGAATGAAGGGAACATCACAGTCTCTAATATGATACATATAGATCTGAGACAATGTGAAGAGGGTATTGCAATATGTATTTCCATACTGTTCTAGTCATTTTTTTCTATAAACATCAAAATGTATTAAAGATTATACTATGCATTGAAATGGATCAGGTATTAATTTCCCTATTGAAATAATTTAGAAAAATATGAACAAATTAAAAGTTTCAAAATGATAAATCATCCAGACCTAATCACCACTGTTTTCTAAAGGTATGTGTTATTTTTTCCTTGGACGTATGAATGTAAATATATACTCATTAAAGATAATAGTGCTATCCATTTGTAATGAAAGTGACTTGCATTTAGTTTTACTGCTTATCTAACAGTGAATTGAGAAGATATAATGTAATTAGTCTGTTACTCAAGCAGGTTACATTTGAGTTTTGTTTTGTGCTATAAAAAACGTAATGATGAAGCCAGGCATGGTGGGAGACTGAGGCAGGAGCATCAATGCGAGTTTGAGACCAGCCTGAGCTACAAAGTAAGCTTAAGGCCAGCCTGAACTGCATAGCAAGACCCTGTCTCAAAAAGACAAAAATAAACAAACAAGCATAGTGATAACATTTTTGCACATCATTTTGGATGTGATTTTTCTATATGCCAAAGGCAGTACATTCTTGGAAAAGGACATTAGGACAAAGACTCTTGATATTGTAGGGCCTTATAAATATGCCTTTAATCAGATCACAGCAGCAGTTTTCCACATTGCTGTGACTGTTGACCCTGGTTTGTCAACTTTGTTGAACTAAGAACTGCACAGTAGATTAGTAAAGTGCACTCCTGGTTGTTTCTGGGTGGGTCAAGTAGGTGTGGTCTTGGGCTCTGCAGGGATCTTCTGCACTCTTCCCCCTCTCTTATCCCTGGCTGCCATCAACTAAGTAGCTTTGCTCTTCCAAGGCCCTTCTACTAAGATGTTTCTGCTTTGAAACTATGGACTAGATGCTGGAGACAGGATCCATGTGGAGCTTTTCCTCCTTTAAATTGTGGGTGTTATGCATTGTATTTGAGTGATAGGAAAGCTGACTAATTTAATGGCTGAAAACTGTTCATAAGTATCATTTTGCACTCTAATGTGTAGGGGCATAATCACCACACTTTACATAACCACCTCACTTTAGTTTGATATCTCCAGTATTTATTTATTTATTTATTTATTTATTTATTTATTTATTTATATTTTAGGGAAGGGTCTACAGGGTGCTCAGGGTCTCACCACTAGATCCGGCTCACAGTGATTGCCTGTTCACAGCCTCCCAAGAACTGGGATTACAGGTGTGTGCCATCACACTCAGTCTCAATTGCTGTCTCAGCGCGCCCTGGGGGAGGGGCCAGCACAGCAGGCCTGGGAATCGAACTCCTGGCCCCTGAGCTTGCCTGAAGGAGCTTTAATCCACTGAGCTATTTGGCTGGCCCTCAACATCTCCAGTTTTGAATGATGTCAATATATAGTTACTATGCGCTTTGGTAAACATTAATACTTCACTTCTTTAATGTAAGTTTTATAAAATATTCAAACCATTGATATTTTTAACAATAACATGATTTTGAGTTTGCAAAGACACTGCAGAGGTTCAGCCTGAAAAAAACTTTCTTTAGCATTTCTTGATATTTTAGGTCTGATGGTGACAAGTTCTTTTTGTTTTCTCTCATTTGATAATGCTTTATTGTGCCCTCACACTTGAAGATAATTTTAGTTGTATGTGGAATTTTCTTTTGACAGTATTTTTTTAAGACTTCAGAGATGCTGTTGAACTGTCTCCTGGTCTCTGGGTTTCTGAAGGGAAGTCTGTGATAATTTGAATTGTTTTTCCTCCTTATGTTTCATGTCTGGCAGCCTTAAAGATTTTGTTCTTTCTTTTTTTGGCTCTCAGCAATTTGACTACAATGTGCATATGGTTTTCTTTGTATTTATTGTCTTTAAAGTTTCCTAGGTTTTGTAACTGTATAAAGTACGATTTTGTTAAAAATTGGGGAAAATTTGCTATCTGTATTTTCACTTTACCTCCATTTCTATTCTACAACAATTGTACAAAAACTAGGAAGTATCACATTGTCCCTAAGTTCTCTGTGACTCTGTATGTTTTTCTCTGTTTGATGTTTCTTTTGACTTATATTCAGAGCAATTTTACCAAACCTTTCCTGTCACCACTATTCTTTTTTTATTCTCTTCATCTGACATTATAATTTCAGTTATTTTCAGTTTATGAATTTCTATTTCATTCTATTTACTGTTTTGATTTCTTATTCATTATAGAAAAGTTTTCTTGACATCGCTGATAGCAGTTAGAATAGCTGTTTCAAAATCTTGTAAATTCCAACATCTGAGCCACCTCAGGATTGGTCCCCACTTATCGTCCCTAATGTGGACATTGGGTAACAATTTCAGGTTCTCTGTATGTTGAGTAACTTTGCATCCTGGATGTTATGCATTGTAGTGTTTAACTGATTGTGTCAACTGGGGAAGTTTAGAAGCTTAACTAAATCAGTTCAGTAATTCTACACCCTAAGGTATAGAAGATCTGCCATAGGGCAGCTGTCTGCAGCCTAGAATATAGAGGACCCACCTAGGGCAGCTCATTGCCTGGACAGTATAAGAGGGAAATGAGGGAGGATGGATGAGTTTTTGTTTTTCAGAAGAGCTCCAGTGGTCACCTCCAGCTTGGATGTTATCTCCTGGCTTCTAGCACAGAGTCTCTGGCTTCTGTTTTGTCTCCTTCAACCTTCCAGCATAGACTCATCAGCCTTCTGTTGCAGACCCGTTGGCCTTCTGATAGGAGCTTGCACAGAACAGTGCAGTGAGCTCCAGACCTCAGACTAACATCTCTGTCTCCAGTGTGTAGACCCCTCTGCAGGCTTTCACATACAACTTTGAGGAAGACCACTGGGAACCGATCTTGTAATTTCTTACACATTGTATATCTTGTGTTATATCTGTTTCTCTAGTAAAACCTTGAATGACACAGATTTTGTACCAGAAGTGAGATCATTACTTTGACCCCACTTATTGCCTGGCTATATGGCTTAAGAGCCTTAGGAATTAATTTGGAATCATTTTGAGAGACTGGCTTAAGAGATGGCCTCCTGTGCTGTCAAGTATATGAGAGACTCTGGTCAGAGCCTAGAAAATCAGAGTGCAGACGGAATTGATGCCAGTTAGGATGAAGCTCTGGGCTTCTGTTGAGAAAGACTGCAGTAGCCGCTGGATTCCAGTTGGCATATATGGTGCTCTGGCAAGAAGTTGGTCCTTACTTTGCTTATATTTAGAGATATTGTCTAAGGAGCAGAAAAAGTTCAGTGTGGTTAACTGTTAAAACTGTAGTATGGTTATTGTTGAGAGCCTTTGGCCAGATATTTATTCGAAATTAAGAGCAAAGGGTCAGTAAGGTGATTTGAAACATACGCCCAGAAGGGAAGGATCCTATGAGTTACAAGGATGAAACAGGTGAGAATGTGGTTGTTGTGTAGGACAGGACAATGGAAAATGAACTGAAGCCTTTCACCTGAATCAAAGGGTATATTTGAAATGCAGGACATTCCTGTTCACAAGTTAATGAATGGGAGGCAAGGATTGTGATTGTAATGGTTCTTTTAATATGTTTTTTTTTTTTTTTTTTTTTTTTTTTGGTCTTTTTGAGACAGGGTCTCGCTATGCAGTTCAGGCTGGCCTTGAGTTCACTTTTGTAGCCCAGGCTGGTCTCGAACTCGCACCGATCCTCCTGCCTCAGCCTCCCAAGTGCTGGGATTACAGGCGTGCGCCACCACGCCCGGCTAATATGTTTTAAATGTAGTTTTTAGACATATGTTTGTAATCAGGTTAACCAGTCAAATTGTGTTTTATCATTGAATTTTGATCACCCTTTGAAAATTTTGCTTTAGGTACAGAAATGAGCATAATAAGAATTGTATATATGTATTTATTATGATAATGTAACTCTAAATAGAGCAAGACATGTTAATTTTTCACAGATCTTCCCCTAGAGACTACGGTTTAAGGAAATGAGGTCTGGTTATCAAGTTGACCAGGAGTGGATTATGGTGGACTGACAATTTGTGGCCAACTTGTAACACTCATCTGAACTGGATCAGTGTGGTGCTAGATGTGTAGGGCCCACTTGAATATTACTGCCAATAGCACAAAAAGAGAACTAGAACAGAAGAGTCTGAGCTGTTGGTTCTCCCAGAGAAGCAAGGCACATTGATTTTCCTGATATGCACTTGGCTGTTCTCATCATGGGAGGAGCTCAGAATCTCGTTGTCACTGAAGATGGCTGCAGTTCACTCTGGGGGAACTCTGGTCCTTACTTTGAGCATCACTTCCTGGCTCTGGAAGGGAAGGTGGTACACTGTGGAATCTCCGAGAAAAGCTTGTCACACTGGCTTTCCCAGTATGAACTCAGCCACTCTCATCATGAAAAGAGCTCAGGACCTCTCTGTTGCTAAGGATGGCTATGGTTATTTTCAGGAAGCTTGAGCATTGCTTCCTGGCTCCTGTGATGACCCCTTAGCTTGCTGGCCCAGATCCTTTATCCCAGTTGTATAGACTTTTTCCGCTTCTGCCATTGTCCTTTGGACCTTTGCACTGCAGATCTTTGATACAGACTTGCATAAGACATTGTCATGGGCTCTAGACCTTCAGAGGGACTCATGGAAGACATTGCCATGTGCTCTAAGTCTTCAGCTGGACTCTTGTAGGACACTACCATAGGATCCAGACTTTCAGATAGACTCTTTGGGTCTCTAGTGTTTGGACAGATTTCTTGCAATCTTTTGCATTTAATTCTTTCAGTGAATAGTATACAATAATCCTATAAATTATGTGTCTTGCATTAAATCATTTTCCTTGCAAACCCTGATTACAAAATATTGTAAGGACACTAGATGTGGTCATATTTCTATGAAGATATTGATGTTTTTACTTTATGAAGTGGGTTACTTTGTTGAATTCAGTGTCCATTCTGCTTTTGTGTAGCAATTCAATTAATCTCTCTCTCTCTCTTTCAAATGTTTTTGGTTGTTACCGGGTCCCACTATCTGGCTCAAACTCATGGTGGTCCTTTTTTATTATAATTTTATTTTATTTTGGAGAGAAGATACAAGATCATGAAAAACAAAAGCAAAGACAGAAACAGGGTAACATACTAACACATAGTTTACAGTTTTTCAAAGCTAGAATAACTGATTAATAGTGATATATTATTTATTTTGATTGTCAAATTTGTTGCTCAGATTAATAGATACAGGTATGCAAGATAAATCATATGATTGAATGTTGCCACATGATTTCAAGAAGTCTTAACTGGATAGTAATCCTCTTGTTTCCAGCCTCTGCAGTGCTGGGATTATAGGTGTATGCCACTATGCACAGACTCTGTGGCTAGCTCAGAGTGCCAGGGATTAGGGTCAGCAGGGTGTGGGGTCACTACACTTACTTAAATGTGCCTAAGTAGGTGCTTTGGCCTGATGAGATATCTCATTGACCTTCAGTTAGCCAGACTTCTTCAAACTCTGCTGTGTGTGTGTACTTAGTTCATGAGTCAGCCCATGAACTTACATGCAGGAAGGGTTTCTCTTCTTGAGAATTACCTCCTTATTTCTTGGTATCTGTCATTGTCCCAAACTCTGGCTACCTATTCTTCAGGTCTGAGAGGTTGTGATTTTTCTCTGAGTTTTAACTGCTCTGTTTAAGCTGACTTCAGCTCATCCTCAGGCTTTTAGCTGTAGAAGTATGTAATTTATCCTTTGCCTTTCTTTGCTTCTGGGTTTTAACTGCTTTCCAGTTCTGTTTTTGCTCACTCTGCTGCACTATAGTTCAGAATGTTTGTGTGGGTGTCCCCAGCACTCTTTAGGAGCTTCTTGGCCTTTACCAGAATCAGGACGCCTATTGATTCTAAAGACACAGGATATATTTTCTCCAACTGTTCAACCTCTGAGACATCTAGTCCTGGCACACAGGAATAACTCCTTAAATATTTGTTGAAAAAATGAATACAGATCAGAAGGAGGGCTGCATTAGAACAAAGACTCGCCTATTGGTGAAGGCTTTGTCCTTGTGAGTGGCCCTATTAGGAGGTGGAGACTAACAGGAGGGCCAAGTGGGAGGTCCTCTAGCCCTCAGAGGACATGCCTGGAAGGGGCCAGTTAGCCCCTTACTCTTCTGCCTGTGAGAGGAATGGGCTTCCTTTGCTTCATTCTCCCACCCTGGGCCCAAAAGCAATAGGGCCAGCCATCATGGGCTGAACCCTCCTAATGAGCCCAAATAACCCTTTTCTCTTTATAAGATGATTATCTTAGTGTGGTAGTTGATTCATTGTGTCAGTTTGAGGAAGCTTGGCTCAATGGGCTCAGCTGGCTCCGGGCTATGGGAGCCCCATCCTGCAGGATGTGGAGGGCTTGTCCTGGGCTGTGATTGGTTCTACTCTAGGGCCAGCCCAGAGTGACTCAGCACAAAAAGTGTATAAAAAGAGCTGAGGAAGACTTTGTGTGATCAGCTCATCCTGGCCCTGCCCTGGCTGCTTCTTGGCTGGCCCATCCCTGCCCCACTTCCTTGGAGAAATTCTTGTCTTTGGAGGAGCTTGATCTTCGCAGCCAGGTCACTTTGGAGGAGCTCTGCACCAGTACAGAATTTGGAAGACGGAGGCTTGATGGATACCGCAGCTGTTGCTCCTCCTCTGCTCTTCATTGTTTTCTGCTGCCTTGGAGCCAGCGCAGTATGAACTGAAACCTCCACAAACTGTGAGCTAAATAAACCTTTCCTTCCTTCATTTTCAGTGTCAGGTATTTGTCCCAGCAATGAGTAAAAAGTAACTAAGACACTCAGGTATTTGTTACTGTAACAGAAAGTTAAATAATACTGGCACTGAATGTAGAGAGAACATTGTTTAGAGAAACTTTATAGAGAGTATTAAGGGCATTTGCTTTATTATGGCTTGTGTCTAGTTGTCCCCCCAAAACCTCATGCAGTCAGGGGTGGCTTTTGGAGTTTGTGATTGATTATTGTGAATATGGGTGTGAGTGCTGCACCCTGGGGCAGGTAGTCTGCAGTATAGTGTAAGGAGGGGAGAGAGGCTAGCTAGCTGAGAGGCCTGCTGCCCCTCCCTTCCATGAACAGCTGCTCTGAGCCATGTGCCACTCTGCCTTGGAGTCAGCTGAGTATGGACTAAAACCTCTACTAACTGTGAGCTAAATCAAGCTTTCCTTCCTTAATTTTGGGTGCTGGGTATTTTGTCCCAGCAATGAGAGAAGAGTAACTGAGACATGCTTATAGGGAGGTTTGAGGAAGCTGGAGTAGCTTAGGAAAACTGAGGATCCTAGCTGGGGGTTATTTGGTAATCTTTCTAGGACAGCTGGGAAAAGGTTGTGCTTTTTGATGAAAACTAGATGTGTATAGCATTGAGGAAAGTGAGTCATTTCACATGTTGATGATTACTCCTAATTTGTGATTAGCATCTGTCTTGCCCTTCACTCCTCCTGGCTCAAAACTTGGATTAAAGAAGGAATAGGGACCAAATGTCTAATTCTGCAGTCTTGATCAGGTGCAGCTGGCTCTGTTAGGAAAGCGAGTCTGGAATCTGATGAACCTCTGACGGAAGGATGTTTCTCTATCGATAAGGAGCTGAGTGGAGGAATTTAATCCTCCAAACCTCTGCCTCCCCAGGACTCCATTAAATTGTTCCTATTAGTGTGATTGTACAAGATACCCAAAGACAGGGGAAATATTAGAAATCCTGAAAATGAGGGGAAAGATAGTGGAAAGCCGTGACTCCGTCCTGATTTAGGAGCTCACTAAATTTGTAAGTGGAAATGTCTGACAGCTTTGGAACCTGAAATCTTTCATCTTCCTAGTATAATACACCTTTGCTTGGGCAGTAAAATGAAAACTGGTGGGGAACGCTGCGGTCAAGTTCATATTCCCTTAGTAGCAAGGCAAGGAGAACATAATTACATGGAGAGATGCTGCTCTGGGCCTCCTCACCCAGGAGCTGCAGCCGGAACAGCAGTATCTATTACCCGATCTAGGGCAAGCAGCACAATCTATTCTAAAGGTTTCTCATTAGCACCTCCCATTACCAGTCCAGGCTTTCAGCTAATCAGCAGGAAGTGGTTTGACTTCCCAGTCTCAGTCAAGACATTTAGCACCAGGAACACTTCTCTTGATGGACTCTCCCTACAATTAAAAAAAAAAAAAAAAAAGGTTTCTAACAGGGAGGGAGCTCTAACTTTTCAGGGGCTTCTATGGCTATTTCTGTGTGGAGGCAGACTTTGATGTCTGGTTCTCTGCCACCAACCTTCACAGACATACCGAGGGGACTGATTACCTCGGAATTAGGGGGAGTTTTATGCTCTTCTTGTTGTACAGTGAAGGGTGGGCACAGGAGATGATAAAGGGGAAACAAGGCCCTGACTTGGACGAGGATGAGCACAAGCTGCCTTTTGTGAATTCACAGTCGTCTTCAGACAGCACCACTGCTGACCATTGGTTACTGTCACAAGAGCCCTCCCTCCCAGACAGGCTCCTGGATCTCCTTCCATGGCCTCCTCTCCTCTCCCCACCTCTCATCTCCCCTTCCCTGCCCTCCTCTCCCCTACCCTTTCCTTCTATCCCTTCCCCCTCCCCTCTGTTCCTCTTCTTTTTTCTTTCTCTTCAGTATTGGGGATTGAACCCAGAGTCTTCACACTGAGCTATCATCCCAACCTTTTCTTAAACTTTTGAGATGGGTTTTGCTAAACTGCTTAAATTAGGCTAGAACTTGTGATCATCTTGCCTCAGCACCCCAGAGAAATACTGCATGTGCACCTCTGCAGCCAGCAGGGAATTGCAATTCTGAAGCCTCCCAGGTGGGGCCAGGTGGGTTTGCCCTGCTTGGAGAACTTCTATATAGTCTCCCCTGAAGCCTGCACTTGGTGAGCTGCCCCCCACCCCTGAGTGGAGGGGCCTATAAGCATGCTGACCTCCTGCCTGGGTCTGTGGTAGGCCTGAGGCATCACTGCATTTAGGCAGCTCAGCTCCAGGACAGTTTGAGGAGCAGCACCAGGTGCCAGCCCTGGCTTGGCCTAAATGACATTCCCTGCTTCTATCTTGTACCCTATAACACAGCCTCCCTGAGGTAGCAATTATTTTTAAAAATGAATCAGACTCTAGCCTGGCATCTTCCAACCTCACACAACTACATTTACATGTTCACGATCAAATCTTAGCCCTGTATCGTGCCTCCAAGCTTTACTAAGCCCAATCGCCCCCACTTCTCCTCATTGTTCTGTCCCCGTGCCTCACATGTGGACACGCAAGCCTCCTCCTGCCCTGGGCCAGGCCTTGACCCTGTCCTCTCTGGCGGGAGCCCCCCTCCCTGTCAGTGCTGCCGCTTCCTCTGAGTCTTAGCTTCCATCCCCTTCCTGGAGAGGCTGCCTTAGCCATCTGATTAAATGTGGCCACCATGGATTTGTGCAGTGTAAGGGCTGCGCAACCCGAGAGGCCCCCTTTACATATGGACTTCGCAGATTCACAGACACAGGCTGTGACAATTTTCTGGCAGATGGTGGTAACATGTTCCAGAGTAAGCAGTGGCCTTTCTGATTCCTGCAAGTCACCACACTTCTAATGGTGCTGCTGCTGCTAAAATAGGCCTTCTGTTTACCCCCATCTCCACTCACCTGCTTGCCTACCTTCTCTGCAGCCCCGATCAAATTTTAATGTTTCATTTATTTATATGATTTCTAGTGCATCCTCTATTTCCCCCACTAGACACAGATTTCCTGAGGGCTCTGGTGGCCCTACTCACTGCTACTCCATGTGTCTGCTGTGTAATAGGGGCACATGTTTTTCTTGATTAAATAAATGAACGATCTGGTGAAGGAGGCCCTAACAGTGTCGGTGCTGTTCTATCACTATTACTGCAAGGCACAGGGGACTCCATACACAGTTGAAAACAGATTCCAGGGCAGGTTGCTGCACTGGGCTACACTGGCTGTCTGCCCATCAGAGTTTCAGGTGAGAGTGGAAGAAGGCCCAGGCCAACCAGCTCCTACGCTGCCTTTGGCAGGGAAACAGGGCAGGTGATTGAGGAGCCTAGAGTCCTTCGCTTACAGAGGGGCGGGGACAAGGAATGTCAGTAATCGATAATTGCCCATTTTATATGGAGGCTTTATAGGCTAATCTCAATTAATTGTTTCTGAAAGAGTAGTAAAATTAGGCAAGGAGGCCATCTGAAATGATGGCTTGCGAGGGGCGGCTGCTCAGACAACCTATTAGCATCTTGGAGGTCAGAGCAGTTGGCATGTGAAGGGCATCTGACGCCCAGGCAAAGATGCCCAGCTGCAGCACGTTTCCAGGAGCCTGATGGCAAGTGGAAGTTTTGGTTTGTAGCAGAGGTTGACCGGACAGAACCCTGTGCTGTGGAGCAGGGAGGTCGAGTCACAAAAGGTCAGATGAATGTCTGGTGACCAGAAGCAAACAGGCTCTTCCAGGAGGAGGCCTGCAAGTGTGCAGAAGTACTTTTCACCACTGATAACACCCACTGATCTTTTTATAGGTTCAGCATTTTAGCAAATAGTGCAGGTTTAGATGTGAAACAGACAAGTACCTCAAATAATCTTAAATTTTAGGATGATTGGTTACATTGTCCAAAATGTACTTCAGCTGTACTGGAGTCATAAGAGGCTGTGGGGTATTTAAATGTTTTAGTGCCTCAGTAGAAAATATTTGACTAGGGCATCAACACTGTTCTGTTTGATATAGTGGTACAACCTCTCTTTTATGAATAAATTTGGATTTAAAAAGTATGAGTTGATTTTTTAGCAATGTTAAGGAACTAGCCAAAATAAGTGAGATAAAGGAATAATTATATAAAGGCTTGAGAATTGCTAGTGGTTCTTGCATTTTAAAAAAATGATTTTGTTTTTCCTCTCCATTGTTTTATGGATGGAAATGTGAGGAAAATTGATTTTGCTGAAAATCTTCATAGAAATTAGAGATAAGCAAGATTATCCTGCTGCGCTGGCCACTTGATTATTCTTCAAATGCACTGGCAGTTTCTCAGGAGGGAAGGAGGATAAGGGGCCTCCTTACCCAGTGAGCTGACCCAAGTTACCTCTGACTCTGATCAATAAGCACACCAGCCACTGTCTGATGATGTGGGCCTCCTCGAGAAGGGGGCCAGTGTGACCCCCCTCTGGATGCAAGTGCTTCCAAATCCTGTCCAGAATCTTTTGGTCTCAGCCAAAAGACAAGTAGAACAAGGCTTAGCAAACTGGAATCTCTCTCTCTCTCTGCTCAGCCTGCCCTGGGGGTGGGCTGGCACAACATGTGGTGCCAGGAATCAAACTAGGGTCCCTGCGGTTGCCTGAGCTTGCCTAAGCAGGCACTTTAGACTGTTGAGCCATCTTGTCGGCCCTGGAATCTCTTTCTAATTGCAATGTGTGTAGTGAATGGTTTGCAGCCTGTGGCCACACCAAAAGGCCAACACCTGCCTGTCCCATGGCAACACCCTGGGCATATAATTAGGAAGGTAGCATTGTTAGATGTTTACAATAAGACTTTTACCCCTCTCAGTGACTACTAGTTTCAAACACACCAGAAATGCTGACAATTGTTAGTGCATTTCTCTAGATGATTTTATTATTACTGAAAAGAGGGACAGTTCCTGAATGTATATAGGCCCTTCATTGTTGTAGCTCTTTGTCCAATATGGTAGCCACTAGTTACCTACAACCATTTAAATCTAAGAATGAGTTTAAATGTTAATAACTGTGAACCAATTCAGCCCATTTCCAAGGAAACTTATTCCAACCTGGGAAGTTTGGGTGGGTATATGTGCTGGGGTTGGCAAGACCAACAGCAATTGGAAGATTTTATACTTTCCAGTTCTGAGCCATTTCTCAGCTACGCATCACCCCAGGATGTGCCTCTTGTCAATGTGCCTACTCCATCTGGGGTTGATTGGCTTCTCCACATGAGCCTGGTATCTGTCCTGGGCTTGCTAATTCTTGGGAATTCTTGCCATTTCTGGAGAGGGCTAAAAATGCAGTGAATAAAAAAACCCATAAATCTATCGTGGATGCTCTTTCCCTCAAGACAACGGATTAGTTAGCCCACAGGCCTGCTTACTCTCCTTGGCAGAGAGTATGTTCAAAAGAATTTGAAGAGAGGTGACTTAGAGGTGGGAGGAATCTATTTTGGGGCTTCGCCAGATGGAGCAGAGAGCTTGAGCCCTGGGATCTGGTACCGGCTGCGGCGAGCCCCAGGTGCTCCTGTCCTGTGTGTTTCTCCCTCGCAGCAGATTCATGGTTGCCCTGTGAATGATGCAGAGGAACATCGATTGAGTGCTGAGAAAACAAGTATCTCCACTCAATTTGAGAAAATACAATGTGCCCCACACTTAGTGAAAATCAATAATGCAGGAAAATTTACTGCCTGCTATTCAAATCTTTGTGCCCCTCATCAGAAGGTCTGGCAAAGTCCCTGGTTTTCGATGTTTGAAGGTGAAGCAGTGAGTACTCTTTATTGGCTCTTTGCTAGGTCTGCAAAGAATCTTAATTGAGTTATTTTCTGTGTTAATAAAGTAGGAGACAAGCAGAGAAAGCTGGCTACAAAATAGGCTGGCGACTCCTGCACTTAACCTAACAGCGCTCCTGAGTTTGAGGTTTACAGCAGGGAAGAGAATTTTAGAAAGAGCTACTTCAAGCAGGGCTTCTCAAAGTGAGAATCCTCATCTGGCTCCCTTCTGCCATGTAATTTGTCAAACTGACCCCGATTGGGATTTGAGTTTATGAGTCTGGTAAGCAATGCTTATAAAAGTAGAATAATTTGAAGGCAAGGAGAGGAGCCTGGGAATGGGGGATTTGTTTGATGACCTCAGAATTGGAAGCAGTGGTCGCTCCTCCTAGTCTATCCCGTCATAAGCAGAAAGAAAAGAAATAGGTGAAGGGAACTGCAGGCTGCAGGGAAGGGAGAGCTAGCTGAGGCTCAGTGTGCAGAAAGAAGGACTGAGGAGCGCAAGGAATATTGAACTCTGGGCAGTAATGTGGTGAGTTGCAGTTCCAGCCCTTGATTGATGGCTGCAAGTCACAAAGTCTGTTAATTTTACTAAGTTGCCACTTCCGTGTTATAGTAGCTGAAACAGCAGCTGCTCTGAAGAGGAAACAGCCCTCCTTGCTCCGCCGCCATCTCCCTGGCATTGATTTTTGCGGGGGTGGACTGTGATTCATGGGGCATCCTCTTCTCTTTTTTTAGCTTCAGATTTTTACTTCTCCAGTGAATTGCATTGGTTTGGTGACAACTCTGCTTGAAATCTCAGCTTTCCAAGCAATGGCTTGGAATGTCAGAGAACTAGTGAAACTATGAAATGAGTGGGGAAATAAGAAAGACCAGGACTTAGGTGAATGTAGATGGGGCAGGGAACTGAAGGAAGCCATTCTGATGGTAGCTCTCCCCCTTGAACTCCAAGGCATCTCTGGGGAAGGAGGCAGGGAGAGCAAACAGTTAGACTGTTGCTACTCCCATGTTTTCTCAGCATTTTGCCAAACCACTGTCTCCCTTTTCTACTGAAAGACTCACCCCCAGACCTGACATGATCAGAGGATGTCTTTATAAAGACAATGGGCCCACTGAGTCTGATGAGAGAGAGAGAGCGCGAGAGCGAGAGCTAGTTTTGCTCTGTAATAGGTGTTTAAGCGTGTGATGATTTTCAGCTGCGAGTTGGGCACTGCTGCTCACTTCTGCAGACAGGCACAGTTTGGTCCACAGTGCCCTCCCCACAAACATGGTCGAAAGGATCTTGAAGTCTGGACTTGTTTCCTATGAGTGATGCTTTGACTTTCACCTTTGAGCTCGTGCCTTATTCTTGGTGTATTTTTGCTATAATTCTGTTCAGTGTAGTTCATTTTCAGCGGCATATGCAGCAAGTTCTTACACAACACAGGGTATAATGGTAGCAATGATTTTAATCCTGATATATTCTATATTAATATGTATGAAATGATGGTATAATTATTTTATCACTGCTGATAGGGTAATGCTATTTTTACTGCAGGTTGTGTACTCTCATCCAGAATTTTGGGACCAGAAATATTTCAGACACAGGATTATTTTAAATTTTAGAGTTTTTGAATGTATTCTATCTGTTGACCATCTCTAATTGAAAAACCCCACACCTGGAAGTTCTTTAGGATGATATGACTCCCTAAAGGTTTCGACTTTTGGAGCAATTTGGGTTTCCAGTTTTAGGATTAGGGGTGCACAACCACCTAAAACATTTATTGAACACTTCCTGTTGGGTAGATACTGTGTCAAGCACATTTCACATATCTCATTTAATGCTTGCAAAACCCTGCAGGTGAGTAGTTTCATTTTTTCTCATAGTAAAGATGTATAAACTGAGATTTATGGGTCTTGAGAAACTTGCCCTTGGACACCCAGTGTGAACTGGCCAGGGCCAGGCCTCCTGTCTTCGCTATCTTCACTTGTCACCTGTCACCTTTTCTCTCCACTCGTAGACACTGTTCCATGGTTTGGTGTGATCTACCTCCAGGTCTAGGTGACTGATTCGCCCTCTTACCTTCTGCTCTCAGATGATGGAGAAGCTAGTTTCAGCTTTCAGGAAGAGGTCAGTTTTCTAGCGAACAAATGATGGTACTGAGCCCTGTTACTGGCTTTCAAGGCATCTGTTTAGTTTAATAGATCCTGGAGCCAGCTCATTTCCAGGTTACCCCACTGTGGCTGTCCTTGATTATTTCACAGTGGGTGTGACCTGATGCAGGCAGCCAGAGCAGTATGGCAAATGAAATCTGTTGATTAGCAGGCTAACGCCAAGCCCAGCTGTTTCCATTGCCACTATCACTGTTACCAACACCACTGTCCCACAGGCTGTGTCCTTAAGTACCATGCGAAGACCTGTGCAGGGAGCCAGTGACTATCAGTTGCAGCATTGGAAAGTGGGCAAAGTCAACCTCAACTTGTTCTCATTGACAAGAATAACAGTAAACTCTATTTGGTAAAAATAGAAACTTCCACTCACCCAAAGGAGTCAAAAGGATCTCAGTTTGTCTTATTCATTCCCTCTCTGCAGTAAATGAATTGGCTCACCATGGTAGTTTGGGCAGTCAGAGTCGAATAGGTTCTGAGAACACCAAGAAGCAAGCATCTGTGATGTTTCTGTGACAGATACCCAGAAACTTACAATAATGTTACCCTTCTATCTCATACTGCTCTTTTCCAGGGTCAAAAATACCCATAGACTGCCAATCTAGAGAGAAATATTACAGAAAGATAGCAAAGCCTACTGCTGAAGGTTTACCTGCAACAATTGTTGTTTGTACCTGGAGAAATTATGAACAGCTCTCCCTTTAACTCCCAAATGTGTTTTCTTGGAGTAGATTATGGAGTATGATCAACAGATAGGGTGCATCTTCTCAAAATACTCTCCCCACTTTGCATGCACTATCCAGTCATTCTTGCCACTTTCTGAAGCAGCTCGGGAAGTCCTCTTTCATGAGTGTCATTAGTTGGGCTGTCTTGGATGCCTCAGTGGCCTGAATTAATTCAAAACCAGTAATTTCTGACTTTGGGGAAGAGACCAAGTTACATATTGCTAGGTCTGGGAAGAGATTGATGAGGATGTATTGCAATGGTTTTATGAGGCTGCCTTCCCTTTGCATGCTCTATGTTTTACATCACATCTTGTAAAGACACAGAAGAATTTAGGAACTGCTTCAGAAAGTGACAAATATAATGAGGTAAATGTGTTTGAAGCGAGGGGGAGTATTTTGAGGGTTATTAATGGCAATGTCCTTTAATATGATTTTTAATAATTTAAACATTTTCCATGTCTTATTTCCTCTCTCATTGCTGGGAGGAAACACCCAACTCCCAAAAGTTAAAGCAGTGAGGGTTTACTTTAGCTCACAGTCTGTAGAGATTTCAGTCCATAGTTGGCTGGCTCCAAGGGAAGGAGGCATGGCGGAGGGGCATCACAGAGGAGAAATGGTTCAGGGCAGGCAGGACGGAAACAGCAGATTTTTCTTTCCCTTTTTATTCCATTCAAGATACAAGCCTATTGGTTGGTGTTCCCCATACATGGGGTGAGTCTTGCCTCTTCAGTGAATCCACCATCCACACGCAGAGCTTTGCTAAAGCAATCAGTACACTGATCCAGCACCACACACCCATGTCCAACACCACACATCCATGATCCCCAAAGCCCTGCCTCTGAGTACACAAGGCTTTGGGGCATGTTACGGTTTGGGTCTTTATATTCCCCCAAAGCCTCCTGCAGTCATGGGGCAGGTTTCCTAGAGTTTATGATTAGTTCCTGATCCAGTCCTGGGATTATGGATATGAATGCTGCTGGGATTACTAGACCCTCTCTAGGTTGAATAGCCTGAATGCAATATAAGGAAGGGAGAAAGGCTTGCTCTCTGTCACTGCTTTTCCTTTTTTGCTCTTGTTTTGCTGCCTTCTGCAACCATGAACTTCTACCCTATGCCATGTACCATGCTGTCTTTGAACCAGCCAAGTATGGACTAAAATCTTTACAAACTGTGACTTAAATAAACCTTTCCTTCCTTAATTCTGGGTGTCAGGTTTTTTTTTTTTTTTTTTTCCAGCAATGAGAGAAAAGTAATCAAGACAGGGTACCTGTATATTCAAGCCATAACACCATATATTTTGATCATCCCTTATATGTGGTGATTTTATTCTATGGTAGAGGACACAAGTGGTGTAGTTCATAGTGAAAGTTTGAATCTTAGTTTCCTATTACCAGCCATGTGACCTAGGACTCTTAGCTTTCTAACCTTCAGCTTCTCTGAATGAGAAGAATGACTGCTCTTTCAGAGGGTTGGGTTGTTGAAGACCCAATGTGAAGTGTGAAGTATGTGAAGCCTACATGTTCTGAATTCAATCAGAGTGAGTCTTTATTCCTTTTATTTCTTCCTTGTGTCTAATCACTCTTGCCAATGTCTCTAAAACTATTTTAAACAGGAGTGGTGATAGTGGGGATCCTTGCCTTGTGCCTGCTTTTAGAATGAAAGCCTGCAGTTTTTGCCCATTTAGTATGATGTTGGTTGTTCGATTGTCTTAGATGGTCTTTATCAGATTGATCATCTCTTCTGATTTTCTTTAGAGTTTTTATCACAAATGGGTGTTAGACTTTGTCTAAAGCTTTTTCTGCATCTATTGAGATGATCAAATGCTTTTTGCCCTTTACTCTGTTAATACAGTATATTATGATTATTGATTTGTGTGTGTTGAACCATGCCTGAATCCTTGTTATGAAGTCTACTTGGTCATGGTGTATAGTCTTTCTGATGATTTGCTGCACTGTTTTCCAGTATCTTACTGAGGACTTTTTGTGTTATGTTTGTTAGGGAGGTTAGCCTGACATTCTCTTTTTTGGCTTGGTCCTTCTCTGGTTTTGCTATCAGGGTAATACTTGATTCCAGAAATGATCTTGAGATTACTGCTTCCCTTTTAATTTCATTCAAGAGTCTGAAAATTAATGGTGTTAGATCCTGTTTAAATTTTTTCTGCTACTCAGCTGCATACACGTCAGCTGCAAAGCTGTCAGATTTTCTTTGTTGGTAGGTTTTAAAATTGTATTTTCAAATTTATTGACTGATATTGTGTTGTTTCAAATTTTTCTATTTTGATTCAGTTTTGGTAGTTCATATGCATCAAGGAATCTGTCCATTTCATCTATTTTCCATGCTGTTAGAATAAAGATATTGATGATCTTCTGGATTTCTGCAGGACCTGCTGTGATTTCACTCCTAATTGTATGAATCTGAATCTTTTCTTTTTTTTTTTGGTAAGGTTGGCTAAGTGTTTACTAATTTTATTTAATCAGTCAAAGGACCAGCTCTTGGATTCATTGATTCTTTGTGTTCCTTTCTTAGCCTCAGTTGCATTAATTTCTGCTCTGAACTCCACTATGGGCACAGCAGGAGTAGTGTGCAGTTATGCCCTAGAGCTTGCTACTGCTCTCTTCTGGCCCATGCTGCAAGCAGGAAGGTGAAGCAGGATGTCTGTCTGAGGTTATTTGAGAAGCTCCCCTCCTTTTTCTCCTTACTTTATCCAACAGTGTTCCCAGAAGGAAACCACTCAGGGCTCTGAGGACACTTCTTCCATGAGAGGAGATTTAAATTGCAACCCCTTTAGTTGGTTACTTTCTTTTCCTGCTGTGTGAATTTACTGGTATTTCTGGACTGATCTCTTTCCATGGTGACCCAGAAGCCCCAGAAGAGCTGTCTCTGTTGCTCTGGCTCCTGGCTTGAGCAATGGTTTGGGTGAGCTTGCTTCTCTGCTTTCTCCTGCCCCTCAGCACTGGATGGCAGTCCTGGCTCGAGGAGCAGTGTTGAGTTTCTAACTCCACATACACTTAGCCTATCACGTGTTATTTGTCCTGGTTGTGTAACTAGTGACACAGTGGGGTTTGCTGCAGGTCTGAGCTCAGTGCCTCTGTGATGGAGAGCAGCCAGGCTCCTCTGCAAAGTGTGACTCCATCTGCTCAGCCTGACCACTGGGGCCAGACTAGAACAAGGCCAAACTGCCCAAGGACACAGCTGGCAAATGACTCTTGGCAGATGTGAGGCTGCCCCATGGCCCACTCCTGATCACATCAGAAGAGAAATTAATGTCATGCTGTATCTTTAGTTACTTAATTCTTGGCAAGTCCAAGCTACATATAATGTCATTTGTAAATAGATTGAATCATTTCAAACTCTTTAAAAGAAATATGCAGCAAGAAATCATAAAAAAGTTTGAAATCTTCTTTTAGATAGAGGTGTTGCAGCTTGCTTTCCATTCTAAGAGTTAACCTCTTTGGCCCCTTGTGATCTGCTTGTAATTGTCTTTTAATTTTTAATCATAACTTGTAGTTCTACAAATTGAAGAAGAGACCAGGAATTTACACATGTAAACCATTAAGTATGTCATCCCTGGAAGGCACATTCTTTCCAAAATAGCTGGGATGGTAAGAGACAGCCTCCTTGGATTTTGGTCACTTATGTGCTGAGTGTCAGGCATGGTGCTCAATATTTTACATGGATTATTTTATTTAATCCTTCTGATATCCTCCTGGAGGCAGTGATATTTTAAACCCCATTTGCAGATGAGGTTTTAGAGGTAGTGGTTTGCCTAACACCCCAGAGCAAGTAAATGAAGAAACAGGGTCGCAATCCAAGCAGCCTGACTTCAGGGGCCTATAATTGTACCTTCTGTAAGAATCATGTGTACAAGAGCAAGTTTTGGGGGAGACATTTTCATGTGCCAGGAACTGTGCTGCATACTTTATATGGATTATTACTTTTTGTTGTTGTGTTGTTTTTAAATTCTTATAACCTGACAGGCTGTAGGTAGCAGTAATTATAGGCAGAGAGAGAATGGAAACATAGCCCTGGCTGAAGAAGCCAAGACTGGTAGCAGAGCCCAGCCCGGCCGCAAAGCAGGGGAGGTAGGGAGCAAGGCCAGTGCAGAGCCTGAGGTTGTGGGAACAGAGAGCATGAGTCTGGTGACCAGGCAGTGACTGTGCAGAGTCCATCTGAAGGCTAAGGACAGATGCCAGAGCAGGAAGGGAGAGTGCCAACACTTTGTTTTTGTCCTAGAACCAGGTCCTTGTGTTTGAAGAACCTCTTCAAATGTTCTTGAGACCAGTGAAATGCAAGTAGACAACTTAGATGTGAGTAAGATGAGACTTATGGGCTTGAAGGATGGTAATCAAAGTTGACAGAGGTGGCTGTTGGAGCCAGTATCAGCGATGTGTCATTCTGCCAATTGGATTAAGAGCCCAGGTCCTTAGCTGCCTGCTCATATTCCTACCAGTGTTAAGATTTGTCTATACCCTGATCAAAGTGCCCCTTTTTGGAGATTTCCGACAGAGAAATTGTACAGAAATCTATACTTAAAATTCAAGAGTGGGGCCTGTCAGGTAGCTCAGTGAATTAAAGAGCCTGCTTAGGCAGAGTGCAAGGGCAGGTTTGATCCCTGGCACAACAAGCCATGCCAGCCCTACCCCTGGGGCATGTAGCGATGGCAATTGAGACTGGGCATGGTGGCACATGACATGTAATCCCAGCACCTTGGGTGGCTGAAAACAGGAGGATCACTGTGAATTCAATCTACATAGTGAGACCCTATAGACCCCATATTAAAATACATTAAAAAAATACAAGTGTGAATCAGGGCAGGAGCTCAGGATGATGGTGAGGTGTTGGGAGACATTTAGCATACTGATTAATGCTTCTCCAACTGGTAGCCCTGGTGAAGGACTAGGCTTTATCTGACCACCCATCCTAGATTGTGGTCCAGCTCAATATGATGATAGATACAGCCTGGGCTATGCACGACTCACCAGGAAGTTTGTAGAGCTCCACAGACATCCATCCCACAGACATTGTGCACAAATGTCTCAGCATCCTTGACTTGCTATAAATGTTTCCAAACTCTTCTTCTCAATTTCTATAATTACTTTAGAAAAGTTACAAACAGTTAATGGAGGAGTGCCATCTTGCCATCTGTAGACTCATCACTGAAAGAAAGATTTCAGGCAGCATTGATTCCAGTTCTTGCCTACCGCTTGCTGTCTGTTTCTAGGAAAGTCATTTCACCTCTCTGAATTCAGATTTTTCTTCTGCCAGTGAAGGGGCTTGAAGAAGACCAGTGCAAGATCTTTGCCAGCCCCGAGGCACTGCATTTCCCTGTTGAATTTTAGGTCTTCCCTGCTACAGAAGCTAGCAGCCCAAAGCCTTAGGATACCATACATTTACAGCATGTCAACCCTAGTCTGTCTCATAACAAAGCCTTGAAAACACAAGTCTAGAGCTTTGCCTGCTGAAGAGTACTTGTGATTTATAGCTTGTGACATACTTTGTTTGACAAAATGATTATCAAGGACACAAAAGTAGGCTGAATGGGCCAAAAATCGACGTGCTCTGTGTGCCACAGAGCTGTGTGTGGTAAGTCTTTGGGTTTAATTATAGCCATAGTTAAGAGAACAGGAAACACAAGAGGTTTGTGAAGTACAACATCCTTGGTGGTTTTTATGTGTGGGTTCTTTCAACAAGAGTCAGGAAGCTGGGGCCGAGTACCTGGGTTTCTACACTAGTGTTTGAGAAAGTGACTCAAGGGCCTCCATTCATGTTGTAGCTTCAGAGAGGCTCTCTCATTCTGTTTTTTTAAACTCTTGCCATCTGAGGTGTGCTCCAGATTGGCAGTGGTCACCTCTACTGGGAATTGGTTAGAAAAGCAGCCTCTGGCTCCACCCAGCAGAATGAACAACACTCTGTGCTTTAACAGGGTCCCCAGGTAAACTATGTACAATAAAGTATAAGAAAACAGCTTACACTCACTGCAATTATTACTAAAATGGATGAGGTAGAAGACTTAGGGGGGCGATAAGTAATGATCTCCATATGTTGGACAGTGGGGTTGTGATTTGAAGGCTAAAGACACAGTCCCCTTCTCACAGACAGCTGGCCACATAGCCATTCCTGCCGAGTTCAGTGCTGTGATAGCCTGTGATTGCTGCCATTGCCATACAGAGGAGGGACCCAACTGTGAAGAGGAGCAGGCAGTTGCTTCTAGTGGGATGTTTTTTGGTAGGGGATAGTGGCACCTGCTTAGCTTTTGGAAGAAGCTGAAGGCACATTGCTAGTTGGCTCCTGCTTCTCTGAATCCAGGCATCAGGAAGCTGTGGTCCGCAGCGTCACTCCAGCTTCCTCTGTGTGTGTGTGTGTGTGTGTGTGTGTGTGTGTGTGTGTGTGTGTGTGAGAATTCTCCCTTGGGTGATAAACATGAATGTGGCCGTCTTTTCCAAAGCCATGGAATGAATTAAGTTCTGGCTCTGAAGTACTATTTTCGTAAATTTTATTGGAGCATGGCTCTGCCTGTTTGTTTGTATATTGCTGGCTGACTTTGTGAAATAACAGCAGGGCTAAATTGTAGTGGTGACTTTGTGGGCTGAAGAGTGGAAAATATTTATGATTTCGGCCTTTCAGTGAAGAGGTGGCAGCTCCTTCTCCATGTCAGTGGGCCTCAAAGTGTGGACTGTAGCTCCGCAGCAGCAGACGGGAGTGTGGTAGGCATTCTCAGGCTTTGAATGGGCCCACTGATGCAGATACTGTGGGATGAGGCCAGAAATCTGTACTGAATAAGCACTCAATGTGATTCTGCTGGGAATCATGTTGAAGAAGCACCTCTGATCCTATTCCTCTGGTCTTGGAATGTTCACACAAGTGCATCCTAGCAGTGATTTTCCTCAGATGGCCAAGTGCTTGGCATCTTCTATCTCTTAGGCTCTAGCTCAAATGATTTTGCTCCAGAAAGATCTTCCTGAGCTTGCAGGCTAGGTGTACCACCTTGGGCAGTCTACTCCATTGGCTCGCTCTTGTTTTCTTAACCCATTACTTTCCCTGCTTACTGCGATAGGGGAGAAGGACTTGGCTCTTCCCTAGTGGCAATTTTTATGTCTCTTTCCTGGCTGCCAGGTTATATCAGGTGTTCTGTGTCTGCTCTGCGGGAGTTCACTGTGACTGCAATAGGCTTCAGTGACAGTCTGTCCTGGACAGCTGTGTCCCCTTCATTCATGACACACAGCTGTAATCCCAGTACCTGCAAGGCTGAGTAAGGAGGATTGCGGTGAGTTTGAATCTAGCCTTAGCTATAGAGTGAGACCTTTTTTCTCTTGTGTGTGTGTGGGGAGAGATGATACAGTGCTCTAGACATTGCTTGCAGTCCCTTATCTGCAGTCACTGATTGGGGACTGGATCTGTGATCTGGCCAAGGTTTGGATCCTCCATCTCTGGATCTCTTGGCTTACATTATTTTCAGTTTAACCACTCGAGACTTTTGTCCTAGTAACTGGATCAGTAGATGGTGGGTGTTGGTGAATTTTAAAGGATTTTAAAGGGACTCCCTCGTCCTATAGATGAGCAGGCTGAGGCTTGTTGCCAGTTGTCTGGGGGTGCAGAACATGTTAGGTGGTTCATCTCACTTAAGTCTTTAGTCTTCCAACCATCCCTCCTCAGCCCTAAGTTTAGCAGCAAGACTTGTAGCTCAGTTTCACTAACCTGGCTAAGGTCACACACGGGGAAATGGCAGATCGGCGGCCCACACCCAGACTGTATTCTTAGCACATCCTGGGAGGGGTGCATGCACACCACAGTGAGCACGGTCTCCACCTGTGCTGACTCCTTTATAGCTCACCTTCCGGAGGAGTAGAGACCCAGATCCCACATGAGGCCCATAGGATCCTCACCACTCCTTGCTGGAGTGCCCTTGTGAGCCTCTTCATGCGTTCAGAGAATCTAGGCTACAGGAAATGATGCAAGGCTAGGCTAGGCTCATGTCCCCAGATGGCTCTGCTTCTTTCATTGCTTTTGACATTGTTGACCTTGAACTTGGCACTACTAGCAACCAACTAGCTTTAGAGCTCACTGAGAGTCAGGAAAGAGAGGAACATTGTGGGAAATTGAATTATCAAGGGAAGTCTAGTGTATCTGTTTACCTGTAGGGAAGTTCCCTTAAGAATCCTATAGAAAGATATTAATATGTAATGAAGAATTGCTGCTCAAACAAATTATACAATTTCTTGTGCTCCTTGTTTGGAAATAAGGCATGTCTGAGATTTATGGTTACCTCAAGCTAGGTCTTCCCTGCGATGAGAATTAAACAGTCTTAGGGGACGCTGGCTTTCCCAGGCAGTTTGGTTCAGGAGTTTGTAATTACTTTCATCTTGATAACATCCTGGCCTCGGTTATTTTTTATTGCTTGCAAAGAAGTGCCCTCAAGTTATGTAAGAAAAGTCAGTCAGAAGCACGTTTATAAAGGTATTGACCTTAAGATAATAATAAAATGTGTGATTGAGAGAGTGTGAGAGCGTATTGGGCTTGTCGCTGGGGAGCAGATGGGTAGGAGAAGAGCTGGAAAACTGAAGCCCAGCAAATGATTGACGTGTGCTTGGAGATTTTTATTTTGTTCTGACTCCAAGATACCAGAAATCATCGCAGGTCATAGATAATCACTGTGTCCCGTGTTCCTATGGCATTCCTTGAGGCACTTTCAGTGGATTGGAAAGGGCAGGAGGAAAAGAAAGGGATTTAAAATAAAACCATCAGCTGGATGCTGAAGTGTTAGCTCTTCACAGAGCTGCTCAGCACTCAGATACCTTGGGAGCGGATGTAAGTGGTGTCTGCCCTTTGGGCAAGTACTGTGGGACAGCCTCTGCCTGCCCCTCCAAAACCAGTTCGCTGACAATCCCACCAGCTCAAGGGAAGGCAGTGGTTTGTGCCACTCACAACCTCTCTGAAGCCCTGCTCCCAGGTCCCAATCCAGGATGACAGCTGAACTGCTTTCCCTGGATCATTTTGATTCATCAGTCATAGATGAGTCAACTGATGCACTGAGGAGGACTCCGGGGTCACCTCTGGCTTCAGCAAGAGAAAGTTCCACAGGTAATCCATGATGTCTGCTGGGGAGGTAAGAGAGGAGTGAGGCTGTGTATCAGGCAATGATTATTACCATGGTCTTTTGAGCTAAGTGCTGTCCCAGAAGTACTCAGCAATGTATATTTAACACATAGCTTAGGAAAAACTCCTTAGTGATTGATTTGGAGAGGGTTAACAGAAACTGGGCTTCTAGGGCTGGAGATGTGGCTCGGGGGTACA
>PVJA010007510.1:0-22590 GCA_004027025.1 Myocastor coypus | reverse complement strand
GCTAAAGTGATGCTGGGGCAAGTGCAAAGACCCAGGTTTGATCCCTGGCACCACATGCCATGCCAGCCCCACATCATGCTGGCTGCTGAAACCAGGTGTGGTGGTATACACCTAAACTCCTAGTACTGGAGAGGCTGAGACAGGAGGATCACTATGAGTCTGAGCTGCATAGTGAGACCCTATACCACATAAATAAAAAAGTAAATAAATAAATAAATAAATAAAAAAGTGACTCTGTGCAGTGGTTAGCAAACTTTTTATGTGGAGGACTAAGTGGTAGATAGTTTAGGCCTCAGAGTCTAAAGGCCTAAACAGAGTCTGGCACAACTATTCAGCTCCATACTTAATACAAAAGTAACCAGACAGTGTATGTGAATGAGAATGCTTGATTTCCAATAAAACTTTATTTACAAAGAAGGCAGTAGATGGAATTAGGCTAATGCATTCTAGTTTGCTGATACCTGATGCTATATATTCATAGAGGGAAGTGTGGATGGGCTGTGACTCTACTTACGATGAATTCTCATGTTTATAGTTTAGAAATTTACAAGTAGAGGAAGATGACAGTGATGACCTCAAATATATTGTGCTCCTATAAGAAAAGTGAAAATGATGCTCAGAAATCTACCTTACCTATGTGTTCAAGTATGTGTTTGCTTCTAGAATTAGTTCACTGTTTATATATTTCTAAGATTTAAAAACTTCATAAGGACTAATTTCTTGTTCTTTGTAATAAGAGCATACCAAATGTTAGACCTTTCATGTAAACACTCAAATAATATGGTGCTCATGAGTTATAACCTGCTTCAGTTGTCCACAGTTTCCACCTCTGGATGGGACTAGTCCTTCTTATTCCAGTTCCCAAGAAAGGGGGTCCTGTTCTGAGCCCTGCAGCACCTCACCTGGGCCTACATCAGCAAATCAGTGCCCATTGAAATGGGCAAATTACCTGTTTTATTTACTAGAGTCAAGTCTGAGAACAAATCTTCTTTTTAAATAATCTCAGTAAGCTTAACTCCTAGGAAATTTGGAGTATGATACACAGTTGTATGTTTGGTGCACACAGTGTGGTGCGTTATGAAAACAAATCAGTGAACCCATAGTTGCTACTGCCACAGAAAACCTGTGGGCTCATGGCCCACAGGTCACAGTGGGTCCATGGCTGTAATTTGCTGAGCTCTGATGTCTCTCGTGCTGAGGCTTCCCCACATAGAGCATCCCATTCTCTCTCCTGCTTACCGTACTCCTCCCATCCTTGGTTGACATGACCTGTCTGACTTTTCTAGGTAGTTGAAATTGTGACTTCTGGGCAACAGAAATGAATTCTAAAGCATTGTTTTAAATGTGATGTACTTCAAAGAGCTGGTGTCACTGTGGGGCAGGAGTGGGATGAAGACGGACACTTGCGAATGACAGAGGATCAGGAACTGAGAGAACGTAGGTTTGTGTACATCTGTCTTGGTTGTTGTTCTTTAGATCACAGTACAGGGACCCTAATCTCTTAGCTGGGTGACCTCAGGCAGCCCAGGCTTTCTGCACCTCAGTGTCCACACCACAGAGATATGGACACCTGAAAACCTACTGAGGAGGCTTATTCTAAGATCCACGTCAGACTTCTGTATTACTTGAAGATATGTTGGGGAGAGTAGAGTTAATGTGTATCTAGTGCTCTTGCTTTTTACTTTGAATCATAGGAGGTTGCTTACAGGTGAGCTGGTGGTTTGACCTGATGGCTTGGAAAGCACATCCTGAGAGATGGAAGCTGGAGGCCCCTCTTTGGCTTTTGAATGATGTAATCTAGAAAGAAAAGGAGGAAATATGACCATTTGGCAGGCGATGTTTGAAGAACTATTTCTGAGTGAAGTCCAATGGATGAGAATTATCAGTTTTGAGAGTTACCTAGGACAAGGACAGGCATTCTTTCTGGCCTGGTGTCTGGTCCCCACTGGGTTGGAAGTCACTCAGATTGCTGGCTCAGCTCTGTCATGACTGTGACTGTCTTTTGGAGTGGGACTAATGTCCAACAGTTCATATCTTCATGTCCCCAAACCAGACTATTAATCTATTCTTCTCCAGTGGAAACCATGACTTCCAAAGGGGTTGAAATGCCCCTGTCTTGGTGATTGTCTGTGTAGCTATTTGCTTCTTCCCCTGTTGGTGCAAATTTGTGGGAAGCCAAGCCTTACCTACACGCCTGTGCGAGAGTGAGAAATCACCGTCAGGGAGCTGAATGGCCGAGGAGTCCACAGATCCGAGGGGGAGGTACCCTGGTTTTGTCACCTCAACCCTCCAGGCATGGCTTTCCTCATGGTACTGAAAATGCAGTCTGTTGCCTAAAAACCTTTTTGGCTTTGACAAAGGAAAAGAAAATCAGAACAGTAGTTTGAAAATTCAGAGTAGCATAGAAAAGAAAATATAAATCATCTATAATGCTAGTTCTTACCTAACCTCTCAGCTAATACTTAATAGTTTGTTTTTCAGTGTATAGACAAAAAATGGTATCATGTGATATAATATTGCTTCGGAATTACTTTCTCACATTATACACTGGGAACTTTCCCCCCTTTCATTCTGTAACCTTTCAACTTCTATTACATTTTTTTTCTTTTTGAGACAAGGTCTTACTATGCAGTTCAGCCTGGCCTTGAACTCATTTTGTAGCCCAGACTGGCCTCAAACACACCGATCCTTCTGCCTTGGCCTCCTTGTAGGCATGCGCCACCATTCCCGAGCCTCCAGTTTGTACCACATTCTCATTACGTCACTATTGTCATTCCTAGGTTTTGAAGTAGGTGTTCTAGAACAAGAGATATAGAGAAGTGATGCACAGCGGTGATATCCGAGGGCATATGAGGGTTCCCACAAACTGTTTTAAGTTCTGCCATCGGAGTTGGCTCACAGAGCTCTGGTCCTGAAGAACCAGTCTCCTCGTTTCTGCCTGAGACTTCTTTTGTTGATCTGTTTGACTTTTTTTTTTTTTTTTCCTGACAAGGGTTCTTCCCAGCTGACCTTATCTATAGTTCCTGGCATAATCTAGGCATATGCGCCAGTTTTCCTATTGAAATTATCTCATCATCTTTGTCCCATACTTTGTATACCACCTCTTTCTTCCGTAGCATCTACCTTTATTGAAAATATTCTTGTCTTCTCAAGTGGAGTGGAAACTATGAATACAGATACCCTTGTGTCTCATGCACTTAGCCCATGACTGGCATATCATGTGTTCAAAACACCTACAACATGAAAACACCAGAGAAGCTGTTATATAACATAAACTTATATGACATATCTTTGTCATTGTATAATAAAATGTTATAAGCAAAATCTGGGTTACTAGATTCTTGTTTCTTAGCCTAGGGTGAAAAGATGTATGATTCTTTAATTGCATTAAAATGACAGCAAATAGAAACCATATTTTCATGATGCTTTGCCTCAGTGAGACTGTTGTGATCAGTTTTTGTTGGTCTGCTTGAAGGCCTTAGTATGTGTTTCCAGCAAGTGTGCTCTCTCTGGTAAGGTCTGGAGCAGTGTATCCCACAGAGCGACCTCTCCTTGCACTTTTAGCTCAGGATTCCATCCTTAGAGTGCTTCTTCCCCAGAAAGGGTTATCAATGAAAATCTGGAAAATGGCATTTGCCACACCCGAGCCCATTCTACAGCTGGCATGGGCTTTACTCACGCCATATGCTGTGGACTTGTGTGTGAGAAGGTTGGGGAGCACATGATAGAGAAGAGAGGAGGAGCTTCTGCAAATAAAAAAGACCTTATGGGTCTTCTTACACTTGACCTCCTGTGCCCTCTTGAATTTGGAAGACAGGAGGTGCCTTGCATGTCAGGAAGCAGTATGCAGCCTAGAGCTGTCTGAATGAGTTACACAAGATGGAGCCACTCTGGCATAGAAACCTGCCACATAGGCTTAGTATCTGCCACCCAGATGGGTTTTATTTGGAAGTGAACATTCACTTGTTTGACCTCCTGCAGTATTAAGTTGATCTCGGTTCTTCTCTTGGGTCAGAACATTGCACCGTGCTAGGAGCTGTAAACTTTCTGGAAAAGGACCACAGGGTAGATGTTTTCAGGTTTCTAGGCCATGTAGTTGTTGCCATAAATACTGAAATGTTATCTAGAAGTTTAAAATTAGCCCTAAATACTACATACTGAAATGGCATGACTTCATTTAAACAAACCTTTATTCATAGAACTAGAAGCCATATGGTATTTGGACCCCAGACTATAGATTTCATGCTCCTGCATTATAGCATTAACATCTGGAATGTGAATTCTATAATCAAATGCACCTGGTTATAGATGCCTGCCACATATGCCTTCCTGGCCATGTGGCTTTAGGGAGGCTGTTGACTCCCCTGAATTCTCTCTTCTCTTTAGTTAGGAAGAGTTAGGGGTTTCCACTCTGGGAATGCTTAGCAGCTTTGCGCCATTTTCTCAAAAATATTCCATCTGGAACAATTTACCTTTTACCTAGAAATGTAATTTCTTCAGTGGAAAAGAACAGAAGTGCTCCTTTTTAAGTTTGAACATTAGACCTTCCTTTAAACTTGGCAGAAGGCAATTCTGTGATGTTGTGTTTTAGCACTAAAATTTTCCTCCAAGTTCTCATGTGTTTAGAGGTGGGGCTTTAGAAGATGATGGGATCCTGAGGATTCCAACTTCATTAGTGAATTAATTTATTGATGAGATTCTAATTTGATGGCATTTATCAAGAGGTGACAGAACTAGGAGGACAGACCTAGCTGAAGGGAGTGGGTTCTGGGGCCATGGCTTTGGGAACTGTTTCTTGTCCTGGGCCCTTCATCTTTGACCACTTTCCTTGCTCAGCTCCTCAGCTCTCATGAGTAGGCAACTTCGCTCTGCCAAATTCTTCCTCCGTGATGTTCTGTCTCACCGTTGGCCCACAGCAATGGAACTAGCCTGCTGTGGGCTGAAATATGTGAAACTGTGAGACAAAATATACTTTTTGATTTAAGTTTTTGTCTCAGAATTTTGTCCCAATCTATTCGTCAGGAAACTGACTAGTACATGTGGCTACTCAAGGCACCAAACAACACAATACCTCAGAAAAGACCTTGGCCTTCCAAAAACACTTTGTTTTTAAAATCATGGAATAAAGGTGACGATAACTGACAGACTTTATAAAAATGTTAACTTTTTTCTTCTAGAGAAAATAAAAGTTTCTAAATCAGATGTCTCGCTTTCCCACATGGAACGTATTTAGAACAGGTGGAGAAGCATCACAGTGCTGGCAGAACCCCCTTCCTGAGTTTTGTTCGGCCTGAGTTGTCTGCTGCAAAGCTCTGCGTGCTGGTGGCTGCTCAGCAAATTCCAGGGGGGGCTGCTTAATGAGGGGTGAAGGCAATATGCACTCAGAGATGTGGCCAGTTGCTTTTTCACAGTTGGTAGGCAGTGTTGCAGGTGCATTCTCTTAATGAGGGTTAATTTGTCTCATATTTTAATCTGACAGAATCTGGCCATGTTGTTATGTATTCCTTGGAGGGAACTGAGTTGTTCTTGGTTGGCATAAAGAAAGAAAATGGGGCATAATTTGGGAGTTAGTCAAATGGTAAAGAGGTGAGCTGGAATTTGTTAGAAATCCTGCCTTTCTTACACCCAGGGTAACATTTACATGGAGGAAGAGCAATTTAGTAGAGACAGCAAAGATGCTGTTTAGCAAAGGGCTAAATTATGTTGCTGGAAGATTCTGGCTTTTGATATTGCCTTACAGTAAGCTGAATCCAGAAAACCTACTAGAGGTGTTATTTTGGATGACATAGGCAATTTTGCCTATTTCAGATGCTGCTGCCTACAGGGAGGATATTTAATAGTTCTTGCATTAAGAATAAACACAGATTGTATTTCTGAAAAATGTTATTTTAACTGAAAAATTCATACCAGTAATAGGTGCTTTCTGTAAAGAATTGAAAGACGTGAATGCAATTGAGATTTTTTTCCTTAACTCAAATCTCAGGCACAGATTTTCAGATATAAGTACTGCTAAACTGGTTGGATATGTTTTGAATTTAGGGAAAGACATAGAAAAGTATCCACATATGTATTCGTGGTGTTCAAGAATTTCTTTTACTTGCACAAGGCAGAAACCCAATTCAAAACAGCGTTAGCTGAAGTGAAAATAATGATATATATTATGGGAAGATCAAGGGTCTATCTGAATCCCAAGATGAGTGGATCTTAGGGTTCATACACGAACTTCCTACCCATGGTGGGAAAGATGTTCCCTTGTATTCCATAATGTACCTCTACATTGATTCCTACAGAAAAAAGATCTTCCTTGCCCCTACATCTACAGCTCAGTCCCTAGGAAAGACAATAGCGTGTTCTGTTTGGAATATGTTCCTACAGCTTGGACCAACTCTGTGGTCAGTAGGGACTCTAATAGGCCAGACCCATGTCACTTCTAACCTCTGTGACTAGGGTAAATGTGTAGCTGTCACAGGGCACTGTAAATGGCAGGCCATAGGACCATAAGAAGAGGGTATTGCTGGTGTCAGCAAAAGGGGAGAAAGAATCCAGTCAAATACATGCACACACATGTATACTGCATGTACTTTAAGAAACAAAGAGGAATATAGCCTATTTGGTCTTTTATAGCTTTTTTGCTTCTTTTCATGTATATGAGTTCTTATATCTTCTTTTTAAATGTTGTGTAATGGTTTCTTTGTATAAATACCATTCACCCCAAGTGAAGGAAACATTTATTTAATTAAAAACAATCAGATAGAGGCCATCACGGAGCTCTTGACAATTTAGATCTGGAAATCTCACTGTTTGTCTTTAATAGCTGTGCTCAAAACTCTTAGTTGTGTTAAGAAAGGAAAGAAAGAAGGAGTGAAGAAGGGAGGGATAGTTAGGTATCATATTATGTGTAGGATCGGTGGTCATCAGTACAAAAGAAAGTAAAGAGTTCGACATCTGCAGAAAATCCCTTGGCTGAGTCCTTGCAGAATTTCACTTCTTCATTGTTTTTCCTTTTTGCTTGAAAAATGAAAATCTTAGTCCTGGAGGGATGATGATTTTAGCATTGAATAATTTTCGTTCCTTAAGGCCAATGAGCTAGACAGAGTCTTATCTTTGTGCAGAGGGTGTGGTAGGAGAAATGAAGGATTTCTGAACTCCTGGAGACAAGAAGTTGTTCTTTTAGCTTGGGGGATTGCCAGGACATGAGGAGGAGTGAGGTAGAGAGTGGACTACTTCAGGCCCATGGGTGGCTCTGGGGATACGTTCGAGGTTAGTTTTCAGTAGATAAAAGATGGAAAAAAAGATGGCAAGTCCCAAAATAATGCTTAAAAGTACATTTCACTAACCCTACAAAAAAAGAAAAGAAAGAAATGGAAACTCCATGTTCCTTGGGGATTTGGTTCCATGGATCCCAAAGCCCATATGAATCCAGAGTTTCCTATATTTCCTGCTCATTTCCTCCATCTCTACACCCCTTCTTGTGCATGCTACTTTGCTCAGTACTATTTATTTCCCGGATTCCACAGAGCACTACTCACCCCCGAGCAACTTGTGACCATAACAACCACAGGAAACTTGTGGCAGTCTACAGACAGGAACTGTGTAGCTCCTTCTATGACTCTGGTATAACCATCATCAGATTTGCTTGTCTGCCTCCTTTCTGCAGTCAAATTCTGTAGGCAAAAGAAGTCTGTACGTCTTTTATAGACTATAGTTTGTACCTCTTAAATTCAGAGATACGTTCTAAGATGTGTATCATTCGGCAGCTCTGTCATTGTGTGAATTTTTGTTGTTTCTTTTTGCTTGTTTGGTTTTAGGTTTTTGAGATTAGGGTCTCTCTACATAGTTCAGGCTGTCCTTGAACTTACTTTGTAGCCCAGCCTGGCCTCAAACTTGCAGTGATCCTCCTGCCTCAACCTCTTGAATACCACCACACTCATCTCCATTGTGTGACAGTTACAGATTATATTTATATGAACTAAGATAACTTTGTCATAATTAATAATCTTACCACACCCAGCCTAAATATAGTTTGTGTAATATCCAAAGAACTTTTAAAAGGTAACATCGTATTCTTTGGTTTAGATAGTAGAGGGGAAAGAACAAGCACCTTGGCATCAGGCAGACCTGATTTCAATCCTTTCCCATTTGCTTACTGACTGTGTAACTTTAGGCCAGGTAGTAAATCTCCCCAGACTCTGCTTCCTCAGCTGCAAAAATAGGTGATGAAGTCCACCACAAAGCATCACAATAGGCATGAAGTGAAGCAGTGTGGCAGATAGCTCAGTGTCTGGGGACTTGTGGGACTGGAGGACAAGAGGCCGTTGAAGTTCAGTAGGGAGCCTTTAAAGACACACTGAGAGAGCTGGGCCTTCAGTGACTCTAGGAGCAAAGGGGAAGGTAGGAGGTCCAGACCAGTGCTGAAGAGCTCTTGTGCTATGACCATACTGAGCTCTGTCCTGTCGTGGCACCAACTGAACCTATGACTTAGAGTCCAACCTGGACTTGCTTTCTCCTCCTCTCTTTCCTCTAGTGTATAATTTTGTGATGTGCTATTACCCACTCGTTTCTGATCATTATGGTTATATTCTAACGGCAACCAAGGGAGTGCTTTGCAAGACTCGTGGCCCTTTTAGGCTCTGGTTCCCAGGCGTGTGGGCTGTTTCTGTGGTGGAGTCATGGAGTACTGCCCCCCAGTGCAGTGAGACCTTCATGGCGGGAGCCATCTCTTTGTACCCGCTCACTGGGGAAGTATGAACTAAGAAGTGAAAGGTCTTACTGGGAGGTCTTAGAAGGAGAAGAATGTTTCTCCTGGGTAAATTAATGAAACACTTGCTTTCAAACTGTAGTTATCCCTGATGATGAGGCTCATCCAGGGTCTATCTGCACAGAATCCTGTTGATGAGATTTCAGACTATGAGCTTTTCAGTTGCCTGCACAAAATGGGGCTTGCCACAACTCCACCTACCCTTCTGGGGAAGGGTGGTTGGAGAGGCAGTGGGAACATAGATATTCCCAACTTATAGTGGGGTTGTTTTCCTGCCCTACTCTTGCACTGCTGAGATGACTTAGTTGAATTTTTACCTGGCCCTCATCTTGTTAGTTTTTGAGGTCAAATGCTGCTAAGCCAAAAGCTGTCTTTGGAAGGGCCAGCATGTTGGTTTATATGTAGGATTGCTGCCAGCATCTCAGCCAGCTGACCTCTGACTTCACCATAATCCTATCTGCGTGCTTAATGACATACCCAGAACCATGGCCATTGACACCTTCCACGCAACTAACAACTGGAGTGAAATGTGATGGTGCCCAGATTTCTGGAGAAGCTTTGTCTAATCCCAGAAAAAGACATGGACCTTCTTTTCCTTTATCAGTGTATCTTGCCCCTAATGTCTTTTACTCTTTGTCCTTAACTTCTTGAGCTTCAGGAGCCAAGAAGTTGATTTATAAGTTTGTGTCCCTCTCCTTGGCCAAGAATAAAATCCTTCGCCGCTCAAGAGGCACTCAGCCTTCTTGTTATTTCCACAATTCTGAGATAGTAAAATCTGGTAGCAGAATCAGAATATGAAAATTTGAAATGCACCTATGCTACTTGATATCCCAGCATGGTCACCCATGGTCACGCTATTAGTTGCTCCTCTCTTTGCTTGCTACTGCCACCACGACCTGAGAGGGGCCAGGGAGGGAATTATACTACCTACTGCCACTCTTGGAAGAGCTCAAAACTGAAAACTACTACTGGCTGTGTATCACTAGCACACCATAATGAAACTGAAAAGTCCTAAGTTGAGCCATTATAAGTGAAAAGCCACTAATAAGAAATGGGTAAAAACTGCATTGAGGTAGAACCAGGAAGTAAAGGCAGTGAGAATGGAGGTGAGGAAAATCCTAATTTAAAAATTATTTCATTCCCAGTGGTTATGGTTTATGTCTAGTCATCCCCACAAAGCCTCATGCAGTCAGTCATGGGGCTGAGACTTCTATAGATTGAGACTTGATCCATGATCCACTGGGATTATGTGATTTAGTATTGATCTAGAGTTTGAGACTTGATCCATGATCCCTGGGATTATGTGTTTTAAGTACTTCTGGCATTATGGGTGTAGCCTAAGGCAGATAGGCTGAGGCAGAGATCCTGAATGTAATATAAAGAGAGACAGAGAGACAGACTGAAGCTGTTGCTCTGCTGCTCTGTTTGGTTGGCTGCCTCTGTCACTATTTTGTTGCTATTCTGCCCCCATGAACTGGATGCTGTCTGCCCTGTTCCACTCAGCCTTGGGCCAGCCAAATATGGACAGAAACCTTCAGTAACTGTGAGCTAATAAGCCTTTCCTTCTTTCATTTTGAGTGTCAGATATTTGTCCCAACAATGAGGTGAAAAGTAACTAAGACACCAACTCTGTGCTTTTAAGAAAACTTCTGTTTCAGCATCATCAATCCCCATATAAAATGGATGTTGGTTGTTGCATCTTATAATATGCCTTAATGTGTGTCACATCTAACCTTATTATTCATTTTTACAACTGCCTCCGCCCTTCTTATGGTGAACAACAAGTTGTTCTTTCTCCTTGTTGACTTTCTCTCTCCTCAACCCATGCCACATTAAGCTATCAAGTGTGTCATGTTTATGTCTCACTGTGTTCCTAAATTTTATCAGTGCATCTACCCAAGGAGATTGATAGCTATACTGTGGGCTCTAGTTCAGGAGCTTGTTTTTCTTTTGTCCTTCCAGTCTCCTCATACCCTAATCCCTTAAAGTTACTATAAATCCATAAATGAGCTTCACTGTTAAGGTAAAAAGGACAGCATCCTGACCTTAAGATAAAAAACAAATTTGTGTGTGTGGGAGGGTGTTCATAAAAAGCTTTTAGGGAAAATATCTTGGATCGCTCATCTTAAAGGATACTTCCAAGAATGCATACTCTGTATGTGTGCATTCCTAGACACAGTGCACCTCTCTGAGTTGCCCCTCTTCTATTTTCTTTGCGTGTGTATTTCTTTAACTCTGTCTAATAAAACCTGGCTATGCTTCTCACTGACATGCCCTGCAATTCTTTTTTTTATTATTTCTGTGATAAGAGCCAAGAACCTACTCCATGGTCTGAGTTGAGGTCCCCATCTCTTCTCTGGGAAAACTCCTTTGGCACTATTTGGCAACAGGTATATTCAAATAAAGCATTAAAGTGCCAGAATTCCCCAGATCTCAGGTGTGCTTACTAAAGTCGCCTCTAGGCTAGTTCAACCAAATTGCATGATTGGAACATCTTTGTTAAAACTGTTTCCAGAGGCTTGGCAGCCTGAAAGCCTGGTCTTTCATTAGGTTGAACAATTTCTTTGGGGTTTGAGCAACCAGCCTGGATTTCTGCCTCCTCTGCTTTAGCTCTGTTGGTAAAAACCTATCCCTGTTCCTTTCTGGAATTTATTTGCTGTGGGGTAGATGTAGTATGAAATTCCCAATTTCTGTTTACATTTGCCTTGAACAGTGTTTTTCAGAGCTATTACTGTTTAATTATGAAACACTGATTTGGACCTTTGAAATGGAAGCCAAGTCTTGTTAAAGACTTAATCACAGGTCTCCAGATCTTGTATCTAGTGATCTCTTTCGGTCTCCTCCCTCCTCCCTCCTGCTTTCTCCTCTTCCTCTTCCTCATGCAAAAACATGTTTAATGTCTGAATCTTTATAAGGACCCTTAACTATGAGACTGATCTTGCCCGAACATTTTCACATTGTGAAATATGTGTATAAGTGTATGTATGTGTGTGTGTGCGTGCGCACGCACATGCATGTGAGGACAATGGATTTTCATTACATGTTCATTTGGTTTTTGGATACATAGCCTTGGTACTAGGTCCAAGTTCATGGTTGTCTGGGTAAGCCCTAGAGAAGTGCTGTTTGCCAGCCAGACTTCAGAGTGATGAGACTGGACATTGCCTAATAAGCACTATCCGAGAGTTTGACTTGGAAGTCTGTCTGGTTTTCTTTTCATTGGGAAACTTCAAGCTTCACTTCCAGTAGTCTATATCTCAATGAAACTCATAATATTTTCCAGAAACAGATAACGTTCAGTTCTGCCTAAGGGTATGAGTGTGCAGGAGTTGGGGGGTGTTGCTTATTGAAGCAAGCTGTCTGTCTCCAGTTCACCCAACCAAGGTTCACATAGAACAGGGCAACATGAAATAGGACATTTTGGGCAGTTCTATTTTATTCCTGTTTTCTCCCTGCTGATATCAGTATTTTCCTTTGTCCATTTGTTGGGTAACATGCACATTACCAACTATTATCCTTGTCTTTACTTTATAGCTCTTGAAAGATCAAACAGTCCTTTATTTTGACCGTCTTTCATCCAATACGAATGCTTACAAATACACTAAGGCATAAGGTCAGAAATCAATTCCATCTTCCTAAAATTAGTTGCATTCTGTAGACTGCTACTCTAGGGAGCCAAGTTCAATATCTTGTTTTCTACTCTCAGAGATTGTGTATTTATCTTCCTAGTATCTGGAACAGGCTATGGGATATATTCTCTTATTTTACTTTAAAGCAAAGAATTCAAAAGGCTTGATTCAAGGGACCTAGATAGCTTGGGACCAGAGGAGTGAGACCAGCATTTAAGCTGTGTTCAAATACAGCGCTTGGCAGTGTCAGATAAGCTCTTGCACCCTGGGTGCTGCTGAGTTGCTCATTTGGGCTCTGTGTGCCTCGGCATTTTGTCAGAGGCCCAGGGTCCTTAGCCCCCAAGTGGTATTAATACAGTATATTATTATGTCATCGTGGAAAGTAGGTATTTCTACCTGTGAATAAACTGAACCTTTGTCATCAAGATTATTTTGTTTCATTGACTGGTGTCTGTTGTCATTGTGAACTGTGTCAGAAAATTTTGTTCTACTAATAACATAAAGTATTGGCATCATTCAATTATAAAGTATGTCCAAAAGGAAATTAATGACTTCAGGGTCACTTCTACAAGGACACTGCGCTCACCTGTTTCCTGATCATGTTCTGGAGAACAGCTGCCCCTTGGTGTCTGGGGGTTAGGGGACTGGTTCCAGACTCCTGTGGAGACCAGAATCCTTAGCTATCCAAGTCCTTTATATAAAGCAGCGGTGTTTGGATATAGCCTTGTACACCTTCCCATGTATGTTAAATAGTCTCTTTAGTACCTGTAAAATCAAATATGATGTAAATATTATGTAAATAAATATTGCGACATTTAGGGAAGGACAAGAAAAAGTCAGTACATATGCAATATAAATGCATTTTTTTTCTGACTACTTTTTATCAGAAGTTGGCTGAATCAAACCTATGGTTACAAAGGGGTAGCATTGTAGTCATGAAGTTAGATGCTTATCCATCTATCTCTCAGCTGTTTGTCCATCTGTTTGATGTGCCCTGCATGTGTGCTACTTGCTAGGCATGTAGTGGGAGTCAGGGCACAGCATGACCACTTCCTGACCTTGTGAAGTCCATAGTCTCTTGGGAGAAAGACAAAAAACTCAGCAGAATAGTAAGCAATGATAAATACCTTTGAAAAGGCAAGGAAACCGTTGCAGATAATGGAAGGTAAAGCAGCCTGCATGTTAGGGGAATGGAAATGGCACAAAGCTACGGGAGATGAGGTGGTTAAAGAAAATTTTCAGGGGGGTTGACAATAGCGCTTAGAAAGATCGTAGCACACAAAGATCTGAGGGAGAGCAAGTGCAAAGGCCCTGGATTGGGAATCAATTTGATATGTTTGCAAGACTTAGGTCAGTAGGAGAAAATGGTAGACAGTGAAGATTGGAACAGAATTGTTTCCAACAGTGTGGATTAAAGAGACCTTGACCACCTGGAATGGCATCCCAGCTACTCTACTTATAACTATGGGAGTTGTGGATGTTTATTAACCTCTCTGCTTTGTTTTCCTCATCTCTCACGTAAGGATAATGACAGCCCCTATCTCATTATATTCATGTGTTAGTTAAACAAGCTGACATTGGTCAGACTCTTGAAAGTGTTCAGCAGAGAGTGAGAACCAAGCAAGTATTTGCTAAATATTTGCCCCTGAAATTCTTCTAAGAAGAAAGCTCTGAGAATAGCTCTGTGCCTCTTAATTATACTAACTCCATGGACACAAATCTTTCGATGTCAAGGGCATTGCTAGGGAAAAAGGTAGTGGAAATGCTGACCCAGTTCAATACCCTCATCTTAGTGAAGAAACTGATCCTCACTTGTGGATTGCCCTTCCATTATTTATGAGGACAGTGTCTATGGCCGCGTGCTTGTGTGCTCCCACAGAGCATTGCGGCAGCTAAGTTCTGGGCTGCTCGTGCCCCCACTTCTACTCCTCCCCTAGAGTCAGCATCTGGCTTGCTGATGTTTAGCCGCCAGTGGATATGCTGCAGCCATGCGCAGGAAAGCCGCTTCGCTTTACTCAGTTGTAAAATACACATACCATAAAACTTACCATCTTAATCATTTTAAAGTACACATGCAGTTAAGTGGGATTAAAAACATGCATTAATTGCTGTACTAGAACATCTTGTTCTTTTCTCTTATTTTTTTTTTGGAACATCTTGTTCTTAAAATTTATTTTTTTTTCACTTTTAATTTCACTTTCATGTTTTATTTTTAACCATATGTTTTAGAGAATTTTCCTCATTTTTCTTAACCTCAGAATGGCATTTCATGGTGTTGTAAGAAGTTCTTTGAATCTCTTCCATATTAGCTAAGTTTAAATTTCCAATTTTTGCTGTCTTAGGGAAAGTGAATCTTAAAATGTTTTCTCTTTACTGCTATATAATAAGACTTACCCAGAGCCATACTGACCAACAGCACAAATTTTTAGCATTTCCTTGTTGCTATTAAAGCAGAATGGCCCCTTCTGTTTTGGCAGAAAGACAGGCTTAAATCAGCCATTGCCCGGTAATAGCTGTTCTCAGGTTCCACGCTGGTGCAAATGGAGCTTCCGCTTAATGAATGCTGGAAGTGGGCTACCTTTTAAACAAAGCCATGCCGGTGAGAATTGCAATCTGCTTTCCCTCCTATCTGTTTGTCTTCCTTTATAATTTGAGGGGTGCTCAGATGTGGCTGGGTAAATAACAGCAGCATGGATTTTAATCAGACACATGTCCACCCCAGCACAACTGTCGAGATTGCAAGGGTGCCCCTGCATATGGGGTGCTGCCTGCAGCCACTGTAGGGCCGAGCCACCCTTTAGTAGCTGGGGCTTGTGAGAGTTCGCAGGCTCCTGCCAGTCTTCAACACCAGTAAACAGCTTGGTGGCCCCTCTCTATTGGGGACTATGGAGAGCAAGTGGCTGGATCTTCCCCTGGGCTGATGACAGGTTGATTTTCCTAGAAGGGACTGTCCCACAGGAAAATGCCGCATAATATTCTGTGTAATGCTGGGTGATGCCAGTGGTCCACATCACATACTCCTGCTTTCATTGGTATCACTACCTCTCTTTCTGCTTCCTGCAGTGTGTTTAGGGGCACAAACCATGAAATGACCCTCAAGCCTTTCTTCAATTAATCTCTACTTAATGGTGCTTTTTCTATTCTTACCTTGGCTTCTTTGTTTGCCAGTAATCAGCCTCACCAGCTTTTCCTAATGAAGAGGATTCTTAGTCCAGATTGTCAAAACTAGTCCAGATTTCCACCACCTGGGTGTGCTAATATTAGAAAGATTTAATTTGAATGGCTTACTTTAAAAAATAGATAAGATTTTTCTATCTGAAATTTGGCTAGAATCTTAATGGTGGTGGGTGGCGTGGTCCAGGCAGCTGAATACACAACAGTGACAGGCCACCGGTAATAAGTCAGGCCTTGCTGCGATACCATCCAGGGAAGTAAGAAAATAGACAGAACAGTAACAATAAATAAAAAAATTTGCTCCTACAGAAAGGAATAATCCAGAATGGGTCTAGAGAATATGGGAAAATGTGAGTGGGCCATTGGATGCTCTGTGTGCTATGTGCACATGGGTTAGTGCGTTAGCTTTCTACAGAGAGAAGTTAGAAATCTGTGCTCAAGAGATGTCTGTCACCTGCAGGCCATTGACATCCCTGGTGATAGATTGTTTGGTCTGTTACATGCTTTTTTTTTGTGGGGCCAGGGTTCGAACTCACGACCTTGCACTTGCCCAGCAGGCACTTGTGCCTCGGAGCTATCTCCCCAGCCCCTGTTACATGCTTTGCATATGACCAGTTCCAGCCTAGGGGTAGTGTTATAGGCCCAGACCCCAGATTCACTTTTCTTTAGTGTCAAATTGTCAGTGGCTGGAGCCTCTGTCAATGTCAATAGCTCATGGACTCATGGCTCAGGTTCTGTCTGTTGAATGGGTTTATGTATAAACAAGGGTTGACATTCATCAACATGTACTGTGTACCTGATGAATTCTTCACTGGCATTGGGCCATTTTATGTTTACTGTGTCATGCAGGGGAAGGTGGTATTATCCCATTTTAAAGTTAGGAAAAATAAGATGTAATTTACCTTTCCAAAGTCATACTCCAGACACCCCATTCCAAATAGGGGCCAGCAAACTTAGACTAGAAATTCTTTCCCATACAAGAGCAGAATTGAAATATTAGGACAGAAACTACAGATATTTATACTAAGCTATAGCAAAATGTTTGCTACGTGGCCATTGACAGAAAAGGACACTCTCTGTGGCTTTCAATTGTCATGCAATTCCCTGCCTACCAACCCTTACTGATCATGACATTCATGTCTATTATATTACTAGGTACCAGGCACAATTGCAGGCACCTTATCTCCATTAACTCTCCAGTAGCCCTCTGAGTCTAGTGTTGTGTTTCACATCTTATTTATGTAGGAGGAGCCCAAGGCAGTGAGGGGCACAGTTACAGGCACTCTTGTGCCTGCATTCGGTAGGACAGAGGGGTAAGATGACCTCACAGGGCAATGCATTAGCCCGAGACACACAGTTTTCATGCCCTACTCCTGGGCACCATACTCTATGACAAAGGATATTTTTGGAAACCACAAGGACAGCTCTACATTTGTAGAGCACTGTCATTGCACACCGAAGTAAGTGAAGTCATTACTTTCAGTGGCTCTGGTGGCCTATTTGAGACTGGCTATGAGTATCCTTTGTCCTTGAAGAACTGACTCTCTTATTCCTTGGTCTTCTTACCTTCCTAGCATATCATCCACCCATGCATCCATCCATCCATGTATGGATAAAACTTGATAATGATCTTATTAACATCTGGGAGGGTAAGGAATATTTAGTTCACAAGCCAGTGGGCCACAGCATATTTGAGGCATACTATTGATTGATTAATTGATTGATTGGTTGTATTTTGGTACAGGATCTCATTATGCAGCATGGACTTGTAGTGATCTTCCTGTTTGCAGACTGCCCTGTGCTGGGATTACAGGTGTGCACTATTGCACCCAGCACACCTGGGCTCAGGGGCAGCATGTGGCATGTGGTGTCAGGATCGACCCCATCTGTGTGCTTGCTTAAGCAGATGCTTGGTCTGCTGAGTTACCTCGCAGGCTGGAGGCATGCCTTTTAATCTGTGCACTAAAATGGGTCTTGGTAATATCTTTTTCCTGTAGTATCAGAAAATTTAAATCCTACCAGACCAAACTCCTTTCAAGTTAGATAAATGTAGGCTCATGTGGCATCTGTGGGAATAGTTCCAGGGGTCTCACACGGGGAGCTCCCGTTCTTTTCCTTTGAAAGTGTTGCTTTTTAGGTGCCATGGCTGAGTCTCTGTTAGAAAAAATTTCACTGGTATTTCTTGAAAGCTGTGTGCTGTTGCTGTGGTTGCCTAAGTAGGACATGTGTTTTGGAGGCGTGAGAGGAGAAATGTCTCTTGAAACCTGCTAGATTTCTTTCCATCTCCTGCCAAATGACTGCCAACTGACTGCCCCAGGCCCAGCAGCCAGCATCGTCCATCCCACAGAAATGTGCACTAAGAACTTTTTGCAAAAAGCAACCTTATTAGAATTTTTTTGTGATTTGTCTCCCCCGCCCCGGCCCCCAGTATCTGGCATCTTTGAAAATTTTAACAAATCAGAAAAACCCACAAATGTAGGTGTTTACCATAGAAACCTGTGTAGGGCTCGGGCTGCAGGGATGAAAGATGTGTGCATTTTACACAGAAGACAAAATCCTTCAAAAATTGTATGGAATGGCCAAGCAGAACGCGCTAGCTCCTCTTGATTTACACTGACTTAGGCGTGTGAGAGGAAAGACTAATTCAGAGATGGTGGCTAGGGGCAGTTCGGGAGGCTCCCTGATGAAAGTGGGATTTGGAATCAGCTTTGAAATGAGAATAGACTTTTAAAAAGGGCACCAGGGATGGATTAGCCATAGGAAATGAGGAACATCCTTTAAGAAGTTAAAATAAAATTTTAAAAGATGCTTGAATTGCTTCACGTGGCCAGCTAAAGCATAGATCTAGGATTAGCGAGGTACACAGAGTTCTCGGGCCAGATCCAGCCTGCCGCTTGTTTTTCCAAATGAAGTTTCGTGGAGCACAGCCAAGCTTGCACACTGTGCCTGCCCTTGTGCTCTGCGGTGGGGTTTGTGATTAGCACTGGGACCCGGTGGGCTTTTAGAGAGCCATTTGCTATCTGATCCTGGTGCAGAAAACGTCCCCAGCCCCTGGCAATGACAAGGAAGGTGTGTTGGATAAATGGGATGGGCGGCAAAGGTGAGCAGGGAGCATCAAAACGAGGTGTGGAGGAGAGCAGAAGAGGGGGAAGGGCCGACGTGGAGAGGCGGCGGAAGCGCCTCCCACACTGGGCTGTGCAAGTACGAGGCCCCGGTTCCCTGCCAACGGAACGTGGCCTGACTCTCACAGCACGTGGCAGTGCCTCTTCTGTTGGATGTGGAGTCGCCGGATGACCACTGTCAGCTCCGGAAGCCCTCTGATAACAGTTTGCCCTGAAGAGCTCAGGGCCGTATGAAATTCAAAAGTAAAACTTCAAAACTCTGCAGTTGCTGGATGCATGACTAAGTGCCACATGTGGCCCGAGGGTCAACACATTAGCATCCAGCACTAGAAGCTCTACACTAAGCGTGGCAACCACAGCAGCCCACGAGGGTAAACTGAGCACCTCCTGAAATGCTGGGGGGCCCGCTGGTATTTCATATCAAGTAAAAAATTAAACCTATTTGTTAATTGCTGGACTTCTTAGAGCCTTTGATATGGCTTACAAAGCTCTGAAAGAAGATGAGGATTTATGTTTCTCAGATATATTTGATCTGATCTCTGCCCCCTCCCCTCCCACCCTTTAATAAAGCATGTGGCTTATGAAGTCACTTGGGGCTACAGGAGCCTAAGCATTGTTCTGTGATCAATATATACACTTGAAGCTAGACAAGATCTTAAAGTTTATACAGCCCTTTGCCCTCATAATAATGTTATGAATCATTCTTTCAGTCAGGAATTTTATAAAATCACATTTAGGCCCAAGAGTCTCTGCAATTGATAATAATGGTGCTGTTGGCAATTTGTTTATGGATTTTGGGTTTAGAGATTTTGCAATTGCAATGCCTAATATAATTGAAGCTTCAAATTCTGTACTTCTCTTGGACCTGAAATTTCTCCTTCCTGAGAGGGTAATGACAAAAAGGGGATGGAAACCATAAAACTTTGTAATTGGACACTTAAAGGTCAGCCACTGGAAAAAATGAACCAGTGCGTTGCCCCAATGGTCGTGGATGATGAGTTTTGATTTAAAAAAAAAAAAAAAAAAAAAAAAAAGTCCGGTATTACAAATACAGCCTGAAATCAGCCCTAATTGCTTCAACTGTGGGCTTCCAAATGAGTGTTTGGAAATTGGCAATCAGCGCAAGTCCACATCTGCTGTGATAAACTCCTGACTCCATGGTGCTCTGAGTCACGTGAGGAGGCCTCCCTCATTTCCTCGGTAATACTGTCACTTCAGTACGGCTTTGGGTTCTGCTGCGACAGGCTTTGCAAACAAGGGAGAGGTCTCCTAGGGATTTGGGGCAGTGTGCCAGGGTTTACACAAAGCTCTGGGATAAATCCCTTGCATTTTCCTAGAAAGTCATTTTTAAGAGAACTTTATTGAAGCGTACTGCAACACACATTTCTACAGGAAAGTATGCAGACCACGGTGGCACACTCATTTTCATTATGTGATGTACGGGGAAACCAGAACTCCTGAAATATCAATTTTAATGATATATTTTATATGAAAGCAAGTACAAATATATTACCGATGGAATATCTAATGCTTAAAAAGTGAAACCCCACCCTCCCCCTTAAGTAAGTCAGCTCTGGATGGATCACTGTAGGCTCTGTGCTCAGAAAAGCTGCTATCTCAATCTTCCACTGAACAGCCAAGTGTTCCTTGCCCCGAAGTTGCAGGGAGGGAAGAGGTTCTCTGCCTGAGTACCTTGCTGGGGCTGAGCATTAGTCCCCATCCCTGTGAGTGTTTGCTGTAAGCCTGTGGCTGAGTGCCACCATCCCGGGGCAGTGCAGGCTCCAGTGTCCTGCTGACTTACCAACAGAGCCGGGATCCCAGAGTAGAATGGCTCAAAACATTCATTCTCTTAATCAATCTGTGCAACTCTCTGTGACACTTCCTTATTTCCTTTTGTTGGGGGCCAAGTGATTTTATGAAGGATTCTCTCTATTTTTGAATTTTCTGACTTCCTGTTCAGCATTCAGAAAACAGCAAATTCATTTTTCGGCTGCAGCCACACACCAGTGATCTTGTTGCAGAGTCCTCTGTCAGTTGCGGAGGGAAAGCAATCTGAGCTGAATTTGGAATGAATTACCTTCAAATGGCCATGCTTTGCAATGTCCCAGTGTAATGTGGGATATTGCAAGGCAGCTTAATGTGCTGGGTGATGACACATATGACCATTATGTGGCTCTCCCTCATTGAATGTGCTGGGCACAGCCCAAATCATAAATCTGTCAACAGATAAAACATAAAATTTACATGCAAGATCAAATCTACCCTGTCCTGATTTTTACACAAGGGTCACCAGTGAGTAGTAAATTAAGATTCAGAATAAAAGTTACCTGCAGGTGCTAAATCACTAAACCATGTCAGGATCATAGAATTTTCCTTTGTTAATAATGTCAGTATTTGTTATCAGTGTCTGTGCTTATATAAACCATCAGCCAATATTTGTATAAGGAAAGGTGCCCTTTGTCCCTCAGAGATTTTGGATTTCTTTTGTCAAATGCAGCCACATTGTTTACCCAAATGGCAGGATATCTTGTACCAAGCTTTGGGTTTGAAAGCTAAACATAAGAGACCAGACATGCATGGATGGTCTGTAGCTCTAATAAATCTCTGGCTGCTGAGAAATTAGACATACATTTTAATTTCATTAGCTTTCAAGAAATATTTATTGAGCACCTGCCACCAGATTCTGTGCTGGGCACTGACTGTGCAAATATGAGCAAGACAATTACATGGAGAAATGAAATCATATTGAGAAATGATCAATCAGGGATCAGTGCAGGAAACAGAAGGCACTCCAGGTATTTTAAACAGGTGGAGATTTCAGGTTAGAACCAAATTATTACAAAATCCCGGAGATACCAAAAGGACACTTCATGGTCTTGTCTGTAGAAATGATATTCTGAGTACTGTTGATGCACAGTCTAACGAACAAGGAGGTACATATCAAGGATGTGCCGTGACCAATGGTTCTATCTTATCTGTTGGGGCACTCAAAGGTAGAGGATGCATTCTTTTGATTGCTAGTTCATCCAAATTTGTGAAATTGTGGGTAAACGTCAAAGATGTAACATTTTTCTGAGAAGACCTAGAACTTGGTTATATCGTACTGAAGTGATGACTTAGTAAGAGATGTTACAGGGCTATATACAGATGTTAGAATCTTCCAACAGGCCCATAAATTGCATAGCCGATACTGTTATTCAGCTAGGGACTGTTTATTGAGGAACTTCTATGAATTTAGCACTGAGTTAAATGTTACAAGGAATACAGAAGGCATGTAAGATATGATTTCCGTTGAGTAGGGCTTGACCGTGGTAAAAAGCAAAGGCACGGTATTGTCAAATCACGAAATGCTCCTGAATACATCTCTTCTTGCGGCCACAGACCTGTCAGCGTGGCTTCTGGATGTCAGCAGAAGTGAAGGGGCAGCATGGGGTCCATCTCCTATTTGCTTCATCTTTAAAACTGTCTCCCCATCAACCTATTAACACTTTATGGTTCACAGTTCCCGGGGTGGAGAGCAGGTGAGAAACAATTTCCTTTTCTTCTCCACCACAACTAGCCAGGGCTCCATTTAAGGAATCCAGTGTGCACATAGGGTCATGGTGTGCTGCAGGGAGTGGATTGGAGGTCTAGAAAACTCAGGGCTTGGTCGTTCATTATCTTTTGCTTGGGAGTACCCTTGAACCCACCCTTTGTGGCTGCAGATTTCTTCAGGTTGAGAGCGATAGTGATGAACAGTCTCCTTGGGTCCTATTGGCAGCAGTGGAAGACAACAACTATGTAAGGATGGAGTCTAAGGATCACAAAGACTTTCAGCCTGGCCCCAGGATGCCTGCTTATCATTGAAGACACAGAAGAGGTCTGATAAAGACTCCCATGGCTACCATAATAATAAAAATAAGCAGTCATT
>PVJA010007509.1:0-68218 GCA_004027025.1 Myocastor coypus | reverse complement strand
CTCCTTGACCAGGAAATTTGGGACACCTCTGAGTTATAGGATATTACAGCACAGGTTCTCTTATATCCTGGGTCTTTATTGACCTTGAAGGGCTAGGGCCAAAGTATTGGCTATCCTTATAGCCCTTCTTTTTCTCCAATTGTCGGTCTGTTAACTTACATTCTCAACCCTCCAGCAGAAAAGCTTTGTGATACTATTACTCTATAACATAGGTACTGTGCTTATCATCACTGGCTTTCTGAGTATCAAATATCTTTGACTTAACTTGTAAATGATATTTTCTGACCATCATTGATATTCTGATAACTTTCCATACAATGTGATATAAGCAGTTACACAATTTTGACACAGATATTTGGAAATTCAAGGAGATACTAAATTGTAGCTTGTCAAGAATATGGTTTTTGGCCCAGTCTCTTATTTTTAAGTACTAGTCTTGAGAGAATGACAGTAACTGAGTTTACACCAGGAGCAGTACATATCAAAAAGACAAGAGTGACATGTATTCCAAACATATTTTAGCGTTACATTGTGCTATAATCAACTTGCTGAACCTTTTGAAGGTTGTTGAGACCAATATCTGATTCATCCTGTGTACATAAGTGTATGGTTTTGCTATTGATATGTTTTTTGCTTTGTCTGCTTCCAGTCGCTTCGTTGTTTTAGTAGAACTGATTAACCTCATCCTGCAATTCGCTGTACAGTAATTTCCTTTAAGTGGCCATCTGCTTCTGTGGATAAGGCAACCTGTAGGGAGATCTGATCCCAGAAAAGTGGGCTGGGAGAAACGGCCGACTTATTCCACCAAGTGCACCCGAATCTTAGCACATTTTCCCCATTAAATCTTTACCTTTAAAGCATACATTTTCCTTGTGTTCTTTTGCACATGAATATAGCAAGTGTCTTTTGCCGCTTTAGGAAATGTCCAGGGTGTTTCTCATGGAAGGAAGTTGTCAGAATGCTGTCTCCACTTAGAACTTCAATTTCTGTCTTCAATCCCAAGGTTCATTGCCATGGCTGATTTTTCCATGACAATGAAATAGTAGGCCTTTGAAAGCTCTAGGCACTGGCTTCGTCCGATACAAGACACAAGTGAGAATGTCTTTCCTGTGGAGAAAGACGTTAATTTCCTGGGACTCTCGAGCTTTTTATTGATAAGTTGTCACGAAGTGGGAATTGCAATTCTCTGGAAACTCAGGTGCATTGCAGGGAACTGAGAGCCCTGTCATCCATCGTGGTCTGGAAGGGGGCAAGCGAAGAGCCTCTGGTTGCTCTGGCAGTAGTGTGTACAACACGTTCATCATGGGCTTAAGGAGCTGCTGAAATTTGACATTCGGGCAAGAGCTACTTTCATTGGAAAGTTGGAAATGTGAGAAGGTAGGGAAGACCCGCAGCGCCGGCTCTGGAGCATGGTGCGCGGCTCAGATTGCGGGCCAGGACGTCATTCAAGAGGGCAGGTTCAGAGGAACGGACAAGGAACATCTTGCTTGGACCTTAAATTCATTCTTAAAACACCTGGACGATATTTCAAACTGGGAAAATATAGCCACTGATGCAGTGACATCAGGGACCGCCACAGCAATCGCACAGGCTTCCTCTGCCTAGGGCCACACCTCCCAAGGGACACGGGAGAGGGCTCAGGCCTCAGCCCCTCGCCCCTCTGCAGCCAGCCAGACACCCACCCCATGCTCCATGACCTTCTGCCTGCCCTGGCTGAGAGAAAGGCCAGCAGTGAGCTCCTGCGCAGAACTTTGGGAGGATGAACTGAAAGGAACTGACGGTAACCCTGCCAGAGTCATGTGAGAAAGCGGTGGGATATGAGACCCCTCAAAGGGCTCTGCAGGTGGACTTCAGGGGTGTAACTACTTTATCTTTCTTTCTTCTACTTTTAATCATAGTTGAAATATTTAGGTGGCTAAGCTTTTCTACTAATTTATAGTTAAAGCAGCCTAGAACAATGATTTGTGTGTGTGTGTGTGTGTGTGTGTGTGTGTGTGTGTGTGTGTGTGTGTGGAATCGAACTCTGGACCTAGACTTGCTAGGCAGGCACTGTGTTGCTAAGTTATGTCCCCAGCCTGGAGAATTATCTCTAATGTAATGTTCCTTTTTTTTTTCTTTGCATTTTAGGGAAGGATCTACAGGGTGTTCAGGGTCTCACTACTAAATCTGACTCGGAGTGATCCACCTGTTTACAGTCTCCAAGACCTAGCATTACAGGTGCACAGCACCACGCCCAGGCCCAGTCTCAATTGTTGTCTCAGGGTGCCCTAGGGGCAGGGCCAGCACAGGAGGCCTGGGGATCAAAGCTTGCTCAAGCTTTAATCTGCTGAGCTATTTGGTCAGCCCTCTAATGCAGTGTTCTATATTTTTACTTTTTTAAAGTTAAAATACAACTACAGAAAAAGGTAAATGCAACTGTGAATATATTCTACTTTGAAGGGTCTGAAAAATGCAAAGCTGATAAAAAAACCTGAGGGTAAAGGTATATATGTATATGTATGTATATATGTGTGTGTGTGTGTGTATATATATATATATATATATATATATATATATATAATGTGTGTTTGTAAATATGAGGCTACATGTGCAATCAAATTCTAGGCAAAAACATTGAAGTAAATTGTGTGTGTTTTACAGAACGAAATAGCCCCGTTCTGATTTTGTGGCTCGGAATGCAGACCAAGCACTTTTCCCCACGGTCCGTGCTAAGTCCTCTTCCACTTTACTTATAGTTTTCACTTTTCCTGGAACACCCTGGTCGTTTGAGGATTAGGCTTTGTGCAGGTGAAATGGATCTACTTCTAAGTGTGCTTATCCTGTTTAGTTTTGACCAAAATAAACTTGCTCTCGTACTCTATGTAATAAGACCTATCATTAAAAAAAAAAAAAAAAACTCATGAAATTTAAAACATGTATGAAATAGTGAAACTCAGCCATGGAAAGCACTCCTCCTGTGCTGCATTTCAGGAGTCTGGGTCCCTCCCAAGCCTGTAGTACCTTGAGGCCCGCAGGGCGCCTCTCCTTGGAGGAATCCGGGGCGGTCCTGTCACTGGCAGCCTTAATCCATTGACCAGCATGAAAAGTACTCAGGATAACAAGTGCAGGGATGAAGAGAATCAACAAGACTGGGGATTTTCTGTTCCTTGCAGTGCTACCTGATCAAAAGGCTCACAGCAGCTGAGAAATGCAGCAGGACTGCAGCAGGCAGGCCAGGGGCAGGAGGAGGCACCCCACCCCCGCCCTCCCTTTCCCTTCTCCATGCCGCCCCTCCCCCAGCCCGCCCCTCCCCTGTTGTTTTGCCCCTCCCCCTCCCCAGCATAGCACCTAGCATGCATGGAGGAGGAGGAGGAGGAAGAGGAGGACTGCTCTTTCTCTACTGGCCTGCAAGCTTGAGGCTCTGAAAGCTGAGATACAATATTCAGTTATTGTGTATAAGATCTGTAAACTACCTCCAGTAAGTGACCATGTATTGAACGGTGAGCCTCCCCTCCCCTTTCAGCGAAGAAATTTCCACGTTTTTGAAGTTGGATCCTTTCCCCTGTGCTTCAAGTGTTAAGGGCTACAGAGAAAGTTCTCTCCTCTTTCCTAGCATAAGAACCCTCCTCAAACTCTACCGATACCTGAGGCACACACATGGCATGGGTCCCACAGAAAATATAGTGACCCTTCAGCAGTCGTGAGAACTCTGAAATCTCCCTTTATGCTGTCCTCGACTCTCAGCAGGGACTCTCGTGAACTTTGTCATCTTCCCCTGACCTTGAAGCCAAACCTAGGGAAGTGGCTTTAATTAATGAGATATAATGCATTAAAATGATAGCTGGAGCCTTCCAGAAGCTGGGAAACCATAGATGCTTTAAAATTCTGAATACCCTTTGGAGAATTCCCCGCTGTAATTTATAATTCTCGATGGACCTATATTTGTCTTGAGCTGATTGTTGAAATGGGCTTTGCTAGGAATTTCCTCACAGAAATTGCAGCAGGGCAGGAGCTGGGATGGAGAAGCCTCAGGCTTGGTGGGAGGAGGGTGCGATTTCTAATGAGGCTTTAAACCTGCAGGGGTTAAAGTTCCTTCGTTGAGAAGGTTCTACATGTCTGCGTGCGCGTAGACATGTATGCACGCACACACAGCGTGTGCAAGTTCAGCAGCATTGTGTAATGGGCATGACTTGTAAATTATGTAGGTAGCAGAATTCACATTTTTTTAATCAACATTGCACCCAAAAATGGCTATAAAACAATGCTGGCCTGGGGAAGTCGATTTATAGCTGCACGCCTTTCACAGGCTCGCTGGAGGGCTGCCTTGCTCTCGGCTCTAGGCTCTAATCTGGAGGAGAGGAGATGTTTTTTGCATGTGTGTGACAGGAGGCTAGGGGGGCTCTGAGCTTGCTGCGTACCATTGTCAGCCAGGCCGGGGCCGGGGAGCTGAGACTGGGTCCTGTCTGCGGGGTCCTGCGAGCTCTAGGCTCCATTCCATGTGCACGGGAAAGTCTGTGCTGCGTTGCTCTGGCTCAGGCTCTCTCTCTCTCTCTCTCTCTCTCTCTCTCTCTCTCTCTCTCTCTCTCTCTCTCTCTCTCTCTCTCTTTCTCTCTCTCTCTCTCTTTCCCTTTCATTCTGCTTCCCTGGAGCCGAATGAAGCGGCAGCAGCCAGCAGGATCAGTGTCCGCCACCGGCTATCAGAGGAGTTCAGATAAAAGGACCTGCGTGCTAGCCAGCCCTGAAGCAGCCCTGGTGATTTTTTCTTTCCACACAACAGTTGTGCCTCATTATCCGGTGCCTGGCTCGGTTTTTTTCTTCTTCTGGAGGGTTTGAAGTTTCCGTGCTTCCGAGACTGTTGCCGAGGAAGCGACGTTCGCGCTGCCGTGAGGGCTTGATCGCTGCATTTATGAATGGGACTGACCCAGTCACCTGTTACCTCCAGTTTCCAGATTGTTTGAACTTCTCTGGCCGCAGCAGCGCGCGGGCAGGAAGGCGGCGGCCCGAGGACCCGCGGCGGGCGCCTGCAGCATGGGCCGGCTGGCCGGGCTGCTCTGCATTTTCTGGGGAGCGTTCCTCGCCGCAAGAGCAAACTCCGCGCACGGGAAGAACAATGTGCCGAGGCTGAAATTATCCTACAAAGGTAAGTCTGGGCTCTGCGTTGCTTTGGGCTGGCTTTGTAATTCGGCGGCTCCCCCTACTCCAACTCCTCCCAAGGCAGCCCCCCTCGGAGCTGGCTTCAGCCTGAAAGCCTCTGTGATGGTGGCGATCGTTCTGAGACCACCGAGATACTTTTCGTAAAAAGAGCAGGTCTCCTGTTTGCTGTGTGACAATTTAAGAGCAAACAAAGAACATTTAATCACATTTTCCGAGCGAGGAGCTGCACGCCCGGCACGCGCAGAGCTGTGTATCTTAGGGTCCTATCTCGCGTTGTGTTAATTTTTCTGACTTTACCACTATTGAAATATTTTAGAAACCACACGAATGCAAACATGATCTCTTCATAGATGTGCCGGGCTGACTCCCAACAATCGGGACGAGGAACGGCATTCTCTTAGTTTTAGACACGAAACGGTTAATCGCCGTCATGAATATTCAGTTCGCTCAGATCTGACAATCAGATGCTTAGCATAAGCAGTAGATCCTGCTTTGCCAGGAGAATATAAACTGGAGAGAACAGCCTAGTTGTTCCACAGTGTGTTAGGATTGTAGAAAAGGCTGTGCGTTTGGCTAATTGGTGTCCAGCGAGCCTTGGAAATTTGCTGTGATTTCCTTCCCCGCGCACCTCCGGGAGGATGGCCGAGACTGTACTCTTGTGGCTCACGGTCAGCCAGGCCAACTTCCTCTTTAAAAAGTCTACATGTAAGAAAGAAGAAACCAACCTCACGGCGTGGTGCTTTATTTGGTTACAGTGTGACTAGTCTGTTTTTAAATAAGGAGTTTTAAAGAAAACGCTTATTCCACATCTGTGTGGCTAGATTTCATACATGATGTGTAGCGTAAGGCTGAGGTGGCTCCAATATGGGGCGTGCACACGTAACTTTTGCTGGCAGGAAGCAGTCCTATCACTTGAGCACGATTAAATGAAGTTGAAGATTAAACAGTCTCACCTCCTCTGGTGCTCCTACTCCCTGAGGTGTTGATTTCTGAGGAGGCTCAGGTTTCTCGGTGGGGGTGGGGCCGTGAGAAGCTTCAATTAGGCTACGTTGTAAGCCTAGGAAAGAGAACTCCTGCGTGGAGAGAGGTCTACCTACTGCCCGGCACTCTCACGCCAGAAGCAGCTCTTCGTATTTCCCCTGGTGGGAAACATCGCTTTCTGATGGGATCTCAGACTGAGAAAATATGACATTTTCATCCCTTGAATTAGAAAGCCAAGCACCTATAAAATGTGTTTATTTGAACTTAATTTTTGGGTAAATTATATTGAACTGGAAAATTGTGAAGTAGTGTTTTCTCACCTTTCTAATTATTAATAGATTGCAAACATCAAACATTGTAAATTTTTTCCAGAGTATGTAATGTGAGGCAAGTGTGTTTCATCATTCTTTGCCTTCAAATTTTATTCCTTAAAAAAGTGCCATCAAGCAATTGTTAGGTAGGTCAGCTATTTCATACAACTTTATATTTCTAATAAGTAAGTTTAGCATAAACTTTAATTCTGAAAGCTATGAATGCCCACATGTTAAAATTTTAGATTGACAACTTTGAAACTAGGAATATATCTGAAGAATACATTAGAGTCAGAATTAGTAATCTAAATGATAAATAAGTTTTAAATAAATGTAACTTTTTTTTCATTAGACTTTTTAGTCATAAGAATTTCCTTTGCACGGTAATAGATTAGTCTGATCAATTTCATGGTCAATTACAGAGGGGGTGCACATCTTTCCAAGAGACAGCGCAGTATTCACTGATAAAGCCAGCTGTCCATGTTGACAAGATGCATGTGACATGCTGCTCAGCAATGTCACCACAGCAGCACATGTGTTCTGCTTGCTTCCACTTAAATCAATGACTGCCCCACACCTGTATGAAAATTCCACTGATTTACCAAGGGCTGTGCAGTGTGGTAAAAATAAACTGAGAGAGACAACAGCAAGAAAAACCAAAGGAGCGGCCTCAGCCCCTTTCCTTCTGCCACCTTCCTGCTCCCTCGGTAGCTTTGGTCTCTCTTTGACCCTCGTTTGGCCAGAGCAAATGCCTGGAAGACAATTGTCAGTAGTTTGTTTCCATATGAGAAGAGAGATTTTGTTTTTAAAGCTACTATTTTCTCCTCCTTTGTTAGATGTCACACACAGTTAACGCATCCCTTGTGTTGCCCAGTGCCCTTGAAAACCCTCCTGAGGAGTGAAATCCTTGCCAACCTTCATTTCCCATGGTCACTTGCTTTCATAGATGCACCATTAACTGGCTCATTGCTCGGGCCCCAAGATGAGCTTCCGGCACTCACCAGGCACATTTGCGACTTGTCAATGTGCCTGGTAGGGGGTGAAAGGGGTTGGATGCATTCCTGAGAAGGAAAGCAGAGTGAACCCAAGAATGTGGCCTTCGCAGCCATGCGCGTGCACATCTCCTAAGATAACTCTTACTTTCGAGGAAAAGGGAACTGAATAGATGGGCTCCAACCATCTGGAGAAGTGATAATATTAGAAAAATGGGGTATGCTGGCTTTCCCTCTGAACCAACCTGATTTAGCATCCTTGTGGGGGAAGAAAATGTGAGAACTCTGTAAATCTCAGCAGTCATAGAAATTAGCTCAAGGAGCGTTCACTCAGGCACACTGCTGACTGCCTTCAATGCACGGGATGCACCGGGGTGGCAAAACGCACCCTCCTACCACTTATGCATGGCTGCAGCTCTTCAACACCAGGCGAAGTTCGTCCTTACAGTGAAGTCTGGGAAATCACGTAATCTGTCACTTGAGACATGCGATGCAATGAATTCTTCAGCAACATCGATGTGAATCACAGAAGGGCAGAAAGGCTTGGGGTCTTAAGCACTGGGGTCTTAAACATATGACAACTGCCCCATCATTCAGTGTGATGGGTTTTTCCAGAACCTTGTGTGCGTCAGCTTTAGCAGAAATCAAAGACACATGCAGATTTCAGCATGAGGATGATCTTGTGACCTCAAGGTTAAATCAATGATTTTAACCTTCATAGGGAGGACTTGGTAAATAACACTTAAGCAACTAACAGACACTTTAAATCCTCCATGTTTGCTGAGGGCTTTCTTTTCAGAGTCAGCTTATTTGATTATTCTAAAAATGGCATTGCAAATTACATCAAAGTTCTCATATATATCATTCTGGTACTAGAAGATAATTTTCATTAAAATTCAGAAATAAAAATTTCCTTCATCATTCACTCATTATGTTGGCTTCAAAATCAATATGAATTACTAGCTAAGCATGACTTCTGTTCAACAATTGACTTCTAGCAAAGCAGTGTACACATACTATGTGTACATGCATGCATGCATGTGTATGTGTGAACATGTATGTGTATATATGTACATGTTTGTGTATATCCACACATAATGTATACGAAATACATATCTTCTTGTTAATTATTCTTGCTGAGAAAGTACTTTCAGCTACCTACAGAATGTGAATTTTGGCAAAAATCTTAAGAATTTTTACTATTGACTTAAAACATTTATATTTAATCCATGCTATGAAAAATTTTCATCAATCTCTTACATAGCTTGCTGAATAGTATAAAGTATAATTCGTTCTACACTAAAAATCCCTTCACACATAAAAGGAACATTTTGGGGGGGCACAGGGTATGCCCCCACATCCATGCAACTATATGTCTGTGTGTGTGTGCGTGTGTGTGCGTATGTGTGTGTGTTTGTGTACGTAAAGCACCAAAGTTAAAACCATTGGGAAGTGTCTGCTTTCTTTGCTGCAGAGCTATGACTCATTGTGATTCGATATGACTTTTCCTTCTCAAAGTTTGTCAACTTTAAATCAGATTGGTTCTGAAATTCTAAAATAAACAGAACAAAAGGCAAAGCATTTTATCTAGTTAAGTATGTCCAGGCAAAGTAAATAAAGAGGGACATAAACAAAACCCAGCAGCCACACGCTGCTCAGCCGCCCGGGCCAGTGCAGCAGGACAAGGGCCTGGTTCTCGGGGGAGAATCTAGTACTCCACGCTGCCAGCCACAGTGGCCTCACCAGCAACAACTTACTCAGTGCGGGTGTGAGGGGTCAGGACTGGAACAACTCCTCTCAGCCTTCAACTTTCTGCGCTACCAACTTCCAGGGCTATCCAACCCGTTGCCAGCTCTAGTAAGCAAGGGTAGCAAACAAGTACCTCCCCGTACTAATTCTTCTACGCGTGTGATTGGTTGTCACCACAAATAGGGTGTCGTGCCCAGACAGTGAGCCAACTACATGGATATGGAACTTCTTGTTTCCTGATTTGTCATTGCTGTACATGATCAACATAATTAACAAACACATTGTGATGTGGGTCAACTATATTTAGATTCTACACTCAAGCATGAAAGCAACTGAAAGTTGTTTCAAAAGTAAATTTAATTTTAATGAACTAGTGGATCACATCCACCCATATTGGGAAGAATAAATATTAAGCTGTCACTTACCAGGTGTGACAGGCTCAGGAGGAACACACACCTGCACTGTGCACTGCTCTTGTGGCCATGTTTCAAGTGTGTACTTCACAGAACGTGTGTTTTATAGTTATGATGAACTTTAAGTCATCTGTAAGAAATTATATTCTTTAGGCTCTTACCCCGAATATTCTCACTGAAATTTCACCAACACATCCCTGCATCCCAACTGCGAAAACCCAAGTGCCACATCTTCATAATTTTTGAAGATTTTAAAAGTGAAAGCAGCACCATCCTAACAGAATTTAGACTTGAATTTTTCCAAAATCTTCCAGAGTTACCGCTATTAAGGTAAATTTTGGATTGCTTTTTATTACACAGTTTTTATTTACAAGGCCCTGATATTATGTCTTAGTGAAATACTAACCTAATAATCATTGCTCTTCACCACAATTTGCTGCGCATAAACTGACATTAAAATGATCTGTCATTTCAAGGGCGTATGTGGAATGTCCAAAACCGTGACAACAGCAAACTAAGTTTCATGCACATAGCCGGACATCATGCTTCAAAGGCCAGCAGTCGTAAACTAAATCAGAGCAAGTGTGAGTCTTGGACCACCCTCCCTCAGGACTCCCAGGGTGCTACTTGCAGGGCTTGCATGATGTGCAGTTCTATGCTTCCACTAGCAGGTGGCACTAGCACTTTGTGACAGCCCTTCCGTTCATGGCTGTGGCAATGGGCAGGCTGCTGGAATAAATATACACAGAACGGCATGTGGAGGCCAAGTCTGGGCACTGGCCTGGGCCTGAACAGTGGTGCATGCCGAAGGGAAGCCATAGCCAGGGTGGACTTCCCCAGGATGCTGGCGTGCCCCAGTGTGCGCTTTTCTAAGGCTCATCGGTGAGAAATCTATGACTACATTTTAAATGGGGGCTTTTTATAGGAAAGGGAATTGTTCTGGAAGCTGAGGAACAAACTCATGAGTGAAGTAGGTGAGCCAAGCAGGAGGAAGCAGGATGTGGACATGCGCAGGCAGACGTATGTGTGCACTACACGTCTTTATATACAGCTTAGGTCACAGCTGTGAATTGCAGAAAGGAGTCAGGTTGCCCTTAGCAAATTCCCCCATCGCCACTGTTTGTAATTGCTCACTGGAAAAGTAATGCGCAGAAAATTACATTTGATACATATATATATATATATATATATATATATATATATATATATGTGTGTGTATCAAATTTATTATTATTATAGATAATAGCATAGTGACTATTTCTTAGCACCTTTTAAATTACCACCCTAATTAAGCCCATGAAGAAGTGAATAAATCTTATCCGAAGCATAGGAGGCTGCACGTCTCCACTGCTATCTTCTTCCACTGCCAAGATGTAAACACGGGTATAAATAGGGAATTCACACACTGCCTTTAAGCTGCAGTAAAGCTGGACTCTGTCAAACTCAGGATAAGAAAATATACAATTTATGCTTGAACTTGGGAGTGGAGATAAGCAGAAATAAAATTCTGTTGATAAATACGAAGGCCGATTCTGTCTTAGTGGCTCTGCAGGCTTGTGGTAGCTGGCAGGGCGGCAGCCCTAGGGATTCTTCTCACTGCCTGGGAGCCGCTAAGCCTTGCTGCCCTTCTCCTCACTTCCAAAGATGCGGCTTTGCTGCCTAAACCAGCCAGCGTCGACATTAGAGTCGCCTAATGTGTCATAAATGTCACTAAATGAAGTGCGGAGTCCTCCCCAGCAAAGGCTTCTGGGAGCCTGAGTAACAGCTCCTGACGTGCTGGCTTGCTTCACTGCGCGGAGCGCGGGGCTGCAAGGCTGAAGCCAGTGCCTTTCCCATGTTTATTTCTCAACAGCTATCACAGACCCCTCACTGTTGGCTGATTAGGGGCTGTATTTTATTCACCTTTTTTAGTATAAAAATATGTCCATTGATCAAATACAATTCTTTCAAATGAAAAGCTGCACGCAAATGTGCAGCAAGTGCAGTATTACAAGGAAATGCTTAGAACGCTGAGACGGCGAGTGGGTGGCTGTAGTCGCCTCGCTGCAGCAGCCCTGCACACGGTGCCTGCCTGGAGGAACTCTGCACACGGGGCTGGGCACCGTTTCTCTCCTTCCAGCAGAGCAACTTGATCTTCCTTACTGTCTGCTACTGCAATCCTCACAGCCAGGAAAGCGAGAGAGCCATACTGTAAGATCAAGGATCAAGGAAAGGCAAGAAAGATGGCTCGCGCTTGTGGGTGCTGCGCTAGAGCCTGGGTGAAGAGCACGGGAGCCCAACCTGAGAACGGCATCACTGGGAAACCTGGCTTCCTCTGTGATGGCCGAGGCCTGGCACCTTGGAGCGGTCTCGCTTCTTGTCTTCTGCTGGCTCCAGGCAGCAGTGCCGTCACCCTGTGGCTTCACCTATGGGGCAGCCTGGTTCTCCCCAGCTTCCTGCTCCACCACTCGCTCGGGACCCCTGCAAGCCTCTGCCCAGGCCCTGAACCCCTGCTTCTCCCCTAGAGTAGGTGTGATAGGAAACGGCGCCGGAATTTCTGCTGGATCAGAGGCACGTAAGACGTGCTAAGCTCTTCATTATGAGTCACCTCATCACTGGCTAAGGTGGGAGAACATAATCGGCTGACCTCCTCAGGCCACCAGGCCCTCCTGTCGACATTTGGAACACACATGAATTTAACGGGCAAGTGTAATAGACTTGGCATCATAGCTACTTTTCTCATTGATGAGACAAATACTCGATGTCCAAAGCTGAAGGAGGACATGTGGATTGTGGCACCTACTTTGGAGAGACTTCGGTGTGTGGCTGGAAGGTTTCCAGGCGGGCTGGGATGGCAGACGGGCACCACAGTGGAGCAGCTCAGGGCAGGCAGAAGGCAGCGAGCAGTGAAGAGGCAGGCAACCGCAGCCAGCAGCCCGCAGGCACACAGCTGCCTTCTGCCCCTCATTCTGTCTAGGCCATACACGTGAGGGCAGAGGGCCCCGCAACAGGGCGGGCCTCGCACCATCCGCATCCGCCCAGGGTGGGCCTCCCAGCATCCAGGACTATGCCAGACTGAGCCCTGGGCTGATTTAATAATCGCACAGCAGGGAGCTGGGGAGATGGCTCCGAGGCACAAGTGCCTGCTGGGCAAGTGCAAGGTCGTGAGTTTGAACCCCAGTCCCACACACACACACACACACACACAAAATCGCACAGCCTTATCCCAGCACCACTCCCTCCAGATGCAGCCGCCTCAGCAGAGCCCCATTTAAGACTGCATGGGCCGATGGGGAGGCCTCTGGACACAGCTGTAACACCTCGACCTTGGGGAAATGTCAGAAAGCTGCTGAGGCCTCTGCTGAGTACAACTCATGGTGACTCATTGATAATAAAATCGAGTCTGAAGGGCTAGAGCTAGTCCGAAACCAAGATATTCTGGCAAAACTAGAGTAAAGTTGCTTGCAGCTGAGGCCAGGTCCGAGCTGTGCAAGCCGCGTGGGCATTCCTAAAGTGTGTCCCTGGTCTTCACTTTAATCTTCAAGTTTGAAATCCCAGCTGCCAATGGATGCTGCTACGCTGCCACTGCCCTACCGAGCAGTCCACAGAATTGAATTACTTACAGGAAAATCAGTCACACATTTCTTACAGTCCTTCTCTGTGTGAGACACTCACACGCACACACACACATGCACGCGCGCATGCACGCACACAACGCCCGTCAGCCCCCGGCCACGCCTGCTCCTGGAGGGAGACATTCCTCTGGCAGAATTCTGAGAGCTGGGCTCTCGGTTCCTAACGGCTTCAGGGGACTTGAAGGCCAGGACCAGGACAATGTAACTTGAATAACAAGGGCGAGATGACGAAGACGGAGAGATGATGAAGCAGACTCCGAAGGTGACTTCCACCGCTGGAAACTCGCTCTGAGATGGTGCTGTGTGATTTGGGGCACAAGCCAGCGGCCCAGCAGCCCTGGCACCTTGTGGAGTCAACATGGGGGGCTCTAGGTTGGCCTGAAAATGGGGTCAAGAGGCCACGCAGTGGGCATCTACACCCACATCCCTCCGTGGTCAGGCAGCCACTGGGATGATGTGTTTCTGCCTCAGCTGCTCATGAAATACAAGAACTGTACTTGCTTCTAGTGGAAAGAAAGACACTTGAGTTTAGTTGTCCAGGGTAGACAATACCTTTACCGTATGCTGTTGTAGTGTGCTGAGTTCTTCTTTTCGTAGTTAATTCCCATTTATTCCAGTTTATTACTTCACTCACCAGTGATTGTGGAAAGATCCATTCCTTTTTATAGATGTGCTTGCCTTCTAATTTGGGGAAGCATGTGGGGTGATGCCAGGGGTGTCAGGAAATGAGACCCCCCTTCATGGGCACCCTGCTGCATGCCCTGAGCTTCAATGGGAAAATCATATTTTGCCTTCACACTCTTCAGTCCCCTTAGCAAATGGCTGTCATTGAGGATATTTCTTTGGCTCACTTTATGCCAAATCTCAGACCACATAGGCCGATGAGCACCTGGGATGCCTTGCCCTTCATGGGACAAAGCTGCCTTTCGCTGCCCGTCCGACGCCACCATCAAGGTGGGCACACACTTCCCACCCATGCACTTCTGGCCCAGTCAGAACAAGCTTGTTCCTTCAGGCCAGGGTTCTGAGAACAAAATCCTCTTCATTTGGCCTGGGGGGGAAAGTGCACATTTTCAGACCCTAAACATTTCTGAAAAGCCTTTCTTGCCACACCCTTCTTCGGCACAGAGGAGAGGCACCTGACGCTTCAGTGAGGCAATCCTGCCGCGTGAAGCTTGCATCCACTTCTGGTTCTTGCCTCTGGGTCTTCTCACAGGCTGCCTGGCTACTGCAGCTCTGTCCCTGCTGTTGTCACTGATGAGTTTGGGTCCTTCAGAAATCCAGAGCCTAGCTATGCCTTTAAGTGAAACCTTACACTTTCTCCAGATTCGAGCCTGAAGGCCTAGCCAGAGGGGAGCAATGAACTGAAAGGGTAGAGGAGCCAGGTGCACTGGGACCCCGGTGCTTGTGCTCGCATGGGGAGGGCGAGGCTGGTGAGAGGGTGGATAACTTACAGGGGCAGGCAGGGGGATGGGCGGGTGGAACACGGATGGGGAGACAGGCAGGGGCTCAGGCGGGGGCCTGAACAGGTGGGCTGCAGGTGCGGCCAGGCAGGACAGCACAGATGGTGAGTTTGGCTTGGGGACTGACTGACTGCAGGGGGAGCCCAGAGGCTGGGAACAGAGAGGCTGGGACCCCAGGCACACCCCAGCATACGACTGCCTCCTACAGCACCTCTGGTCCATGGTCCAGGAGGGCCTTGGGCAACCCTCGATGTGAACCTGCCTCCAAGCCCCCCCCATGACTGTCTGAAGAGGAAAATGGTAGGAAACACCTCCCAGCTCTTCTCCTGAGGAGCTGCTGGCCACCTGGGTGAGGCTGTCCACCTCTTAGCATCAGCTATGTCCAGCATTGTTCAATTTTCCCAGGTAGGTGAGCCACTTGGGTGAGCACCAGTGAGGGGACAGGGCCCCAGGGCACAGGTCCCCGGAGGTGAGGACAGGCATGGCCCTGTGTGATGGGGAGGTCGGTGCCACAGACAAGCCATGTCCTCTGTCAAAGAAATGACAGGTAAAGTGGCCAAGAGAGCCCACATTCAGACACAGGGTAGCGTTTTCTAGGAGTGGTTATAGGACTTGGACTTTAGTCAAGAGATCACAAAGCTTCTAGACTGCAGGATGCTTCAGGAGTCCAGAAACCAGGAGCGTGCTTCTGGTCTTGGGTGCTCTGAGCCACTGTTCTACCACGTGAGATTCCCACACTGTCCAGTCGAGCTTCGGGTAACAGCCTGGGCTTCCGAATGCATAGACTTCCCACGCAGACAAATGGCTTCTCTTTACTTACATAAAGCACTGTGCTATCTTGAGTTGAATGAATGTGTGTCTCGTACTAAACACTGAAGACTGAGAGAAATATTTTAACAGGTAATCATTGGCCATGATGTACCATATGGCTGTTTACCTGAAATAGGGTATATCACATAGTAAGTCCTTCAGACTTTCTCATGTTTACAGCAGAGCTACTTTCAGAAATTCGGATCAGGAATCTTACATGTTCTCTCTCTTATCAAGATAGCACAGTCTTGGCAATAGTCAATACCACAGGGGACTTCCTCCTTGCCCTTCCTTTCCGAGCTACATGGTATGAGCTGTGACGGTATTTTGCCATTCCTTCTCCTGGGTCCGTGTGGGGAGGCTGACTCCATTCTGAGGGACGAGACTGTGGGCTGTGTCCTCGGGGCTGCTCACTGCCCCTTCCATCCCAGGCTCAGGGGTGCTGTCACTGTCTAGCCTGTGCAGTTACCCTCGCGTCCTCTGTGTGGTCTGCACGTTGAGTAGCTCAGAGTTTGGTTCCCCATGGTACCTACTGATCTCAGCACTGAGCTTTTCTGTGCTTCAGCCACGTAAGACGATCTCAGTGCAGCAAAAGGGGCCGAGGGAGTTAAGCGAGCCCTTGAGCACACTCGAGGTCCTCATCATCAGCCAGGCGGGTGCCGCCTCTGTGAGCAGCAGAACAGTTACTGGGAGCTGCCTCACAGTCTAAGGGGAGTCCATTTAAGAAGGGACATCGGTGACACTACAGTTCTCCAATTCTCTGGGACAGATCTGGGGTGTCCCCTGCTGAGCTGGGCACCCTGACACTGTGGCAGAGGGCAGAGATCCGATCCTTGAGCTTGCCTAAGCAGGTGCTTATTCCCCTGCGCTATCTCACCCTCCCGCTTGAAGCTTTCTCATGTACCACACTGATTACCTTTCCAGATTTCCAAAGTCATAGTACTTCACTATAAAAACTATTAACGTTTGTTCAGTAGGTTTCTGTTGCTCAGTGCGATGCTAAACATCGTCCAGCATTATCAAGTGTCAGTCAGGCCCTGACAGCATCCCAGGGCCCCCTGTTTGCTCTACTGAAACTAATGGCGCCTTCCGATTCAGCGACTGCGGTGGGATGTCCGCAAGGCAAGGGGAATCCTGGTGCTGTGAGGAGCTCCTTGGCTCACCTCTGGCACATCCTGGATGCGGGTGCTCAGCATGGGGTTGTCACTTCAGGACCAAACCCACTCCTTGCATGTGAAGAGGACAGCAGCTGTGAAGGTCACCTGAGGAGAGAGACAGTACGTGTATACGGGATCGGATCCATGCTCACTCACAGAAGGCAGCCGAGCGCTATTAACTTCCGAGGCAGGCTAGGAATCACCCACACTGCCATGTCACACTCACGGGGAGTGGGAATGATGCGGACACAACCGCAGCGGTTATGTCTGCGATGCGCCTCTTCCGAAGGCACAGCATGATAACGTGCATCCTTCAAGGTGGGAAATTTGTCAACATCAACTAGCCTCTGAAGACAGCATGTCCGGTGAGGAATTGGTGGGGACTACGGCGGAGCTGAACATCAGACTCTCCACTCCCCTCTGCACCTCAAGTTTATTGTACTCCCAGTGAAGCCAACATCTTGACCACACATCTAACATATGACATCCTTTTAGGCATAATTTCCACGGAGTACATGTACAGAGCACCCCAGTGGGGCACAGGGTGGCCTGAAGCGAGCCAAGCAGGGCCACACGTGCTCAGCGAGGCAAGGCCCGGCCGCATCTTGCAGACTGAGAGTCCCAGCTCACGTTTTCCACATGAGCTCGTCAGTCACCTAGGAGTCAGGAAGTGACTGGGTCTATCAGCTCTGGAGCTCACAACACATCCTCTCGAATGACGTCGCGGCTGCCTGGAGTATTATTTTGTTATGGCTTGCTCCACGAAGACACAACATCCTTCAGGACAACTTCAGGCGCTTTGAATCCACGTAGGTATTAGTGCCGTATTCCTTTTTCCTATGCATCCGAGTCCGGAGGCAGCGCTGCAGACGCCAGGTCCGGGTCTGTGCGAGCAGCCTGACCCACCACCTGCGCTCGCAGACAGCCTATTGGCAGGAAAGGACATAAAGTCACTCAAGAAAATAAACTTGCAAGCTGGAGCCAGCCAGTCGATGAGGCACACACTGAGGGCGGCTCAAAGGGGCTTTTGTCTAGCAGAGGACACTGGTAGACCAGACTGGGAAACGCAGACGTTGTTAGCCAAGGAGGTGAAACGAACCGTGCTTGGTTTGGAAAGGATTGCTTCTGGAAACCAGAAGTCTTCCTGAAAACACATTGTGCACCAGCGTGGATAACTTCCTGAGGTACTCTAGACAAAGATGAACTTACTTCATTGTGGCCTTAGCTGTATTACAATGCTCGTGAGCTATTTCACCTCATGCCAGACATGTGGGAACAATCAGCGTATGTAAATGATATGTGCAGGTGAGGCGCGGTTGTAGCTGAAAAGCTGAGACGGTCATGGCTGTAAATTACGGCCACATCACAAGGAGCAGCTTGCCTTTCAATAGTGACTTAAATGTAAAAATAATCGGTGATGAATTCATAAAACTACCAGTGTTTGCTTAGTAAAGTCTAGTCAGTGTAAAATACAGCACCACTTTGTGCTGTTGCACTAGGTTCAGGGCACAAAGTGCAGAGGCATTTCTCTTCCTTGAAGGAATTGTTAAAATGAAAGCCAACAGAGTGAGAGGTGTCTGCATCAGTGCTTCTCTGAAAACTGGCTTGCATGGAAGGCGTTGTTTTTGACTCTCTTTTATTAAAACAAACGATTCCTTTACGTTTATTCTTCAACACAGCATAAATTTGGGTTTTACATACAATATACCTTTTCCATTATATGTGTGTGTGTGTTTCTAAATGTTTCATAACATTTCATAAATTCTGAACATATAACCCGAGCCAACTCTTGAAAAGGAAGTAGATATAATAAAAATAAATGTTTCCCTTTCTTTAAAATCATAACAATGAATCTTTTAGTCTCAATATGATGGTACTGTGCTTCTTTTAAAATATTTTTATAAGCTGCTATATGTAAAACCGGATATTAAAATAACACAAATTCTAAGTAGTGCTATTAGACATGAACACACACACACACACACACACACACACACACACAAATTTGAGGGCAGGGAGAAAAAAAAACAGCAAAATAGAATAAATCAAATTTGAATAACCATTATCTTGCTATGTTTTTTTCAACAAAGAAAAAGCACAAGGTCATATTTTGTTAGATTGAAATCAAGTTTATTGTACTCCCAATTTGTTCATAAAAAAGCAAAATAAATAAATCATAAAATGACAATCTTTAATGTACAAGCTGAGAACCAAGATGTAGGCAGTACAAACATCTACATAAAACTTGCCAGTATCTAAAGAGAAAATGACCTTTCCCAATGTGGGCTGGCCACGCCCGGCTTTCTCCAAAGGGAGCAGAGCAAGGACCGTGGGGATGACCCTGACCAGGAGATGCTGTCCCCAAGAGGTGAGCCTTTGGCACCAGCTCAGACAGTTGACAGCTGAGCATGTTGTCCTAAGTTTTAGACAGACAAATAGATAGATAGATAGATAGATAGATAATGGATAGATGAACAGATAGTAGGTAGATGATAGATACATATATAATAGACAGATAGATAATAGATAGTCAGTAGATAGATAGTAGATAGATGATACATAGATGATAGATAGAGGATAGATAGAGGATAGATAATAGATAAATAATAGTAGATAGATCATAGATAGATACATAGTAGATGGATAGATAGATAGATAGATAGATAGATAGATAGATAGATAGATAGAATTATTTGTAGCCTGCTAGGCTAGAGTTTATCACCTGCAGCAGTGGTGGAGGGCAGGGGGACGAGACAGAGTGAGCGGTGGCCAGCAGAGGGGCAGTGCAGCAGCAACAGTGCCTAAGCGCTCCACATGAGAAGGTGTGGGAGGACATCTTCCCTGGTGCGTGTGCACGCGTGTGCATGTGTGTGCACTGGTGCCTGTGTGCGTGGTGGCTGCAGTTGGTGCACAGGCTCTGCTGTAACCCTGACACGTCTCGGTGTGTTCCCTCCCAACCCTTGGCCCTCTGGCCTCTTTGCACAGTATTCTTTGACTCATTCCCAAAGCTTTCTTTTATTATTATTATTATTTTTTTTTTGTCTTTTTGAGGCAGGGTCTCGCTATGCAGTTCGGGTGGCCTTGGGCTCACTTTTGTAGCCCAGGCTGGTCTCAAACTCATACCAATCCTCCTGCCTCAGCCTCCCGAGTTCTGGGATTACAGGCGTGCACCACCATGCCCGGCGTCAAAGCTTTCTTTTAGATCTTTAAAATTCATGTCAAAAGAACAAACGTCCCTAAGTGCAATTAGCACATGTAAGTGTAATGACCACTGAGAAGAGACCACAGCTGGCAGACCCCAGGTTCTCCAGAATTTCTCAGCAGGGGCCAGGAGGGCAGATGGGACCCAGCCAGCCATCTCATGGCCACACGTATGCCAGGATATGTGAAGCCAGTGGGGACAATGGCTTCTGATCCAGGCTGTGGAGTGCTGCTGAGCTGGGAAAAACAGATGAAGGAAGCTGAAGCCAGCCTGGGCCTCTTAGGACAGGGGCTTCCACCTTGGGCAGCGCCTGCCTGTGGACAGCGGGTTCCATGGATGCAGTGTGTCTGAGAGGCACCATGGGAAGCGCAGCAGACCCCAAGGCAAGGGGGGTCCACATGGAAAGCCACGGCCCTCCATGGTCAGTGGCTGGAATCTCTGATCGGGCCTCTGACGCACAGTGATGCTGTGTGCAGTCACACAACTCAGGAAAGATGAACTGCTGTCACTGTAGTCCCCGGCCCTCACAGAGCTGCTGTTTAGTGGTAGAGAGGCAGGACCAACAGAGACACCTCCCAGGCAAATGTGCCCAGAGGGGACTGTCTTGAAAGCCCGGTGTGGATCCCAGCAGATGGGTGTCGCAGCGAGGTGAAGATTGGGAAATCCTGTGTGAGAAGATGCATTTGGCGTGGGTGCCACTGAGCTCTGGGCAGCCACGTGGGAGAGAGGGGAAGAAGACATTTGGGTGCAGGTGAGACCCACGGGGCCAGAGAGACAGTGTCCAGGACTCACAAAAAGGTTGCTCTGTAGGACCAGCCAGATAGCTCAATGGACTAAAGCACCTGCTTAGGCAGAGCACAGCAGCCCGGGCTTGGTCCCCGGGGTACTGTGCTATGCCAGCTTCACCCCCAGGGCACACTGAGACAGTGATTGAGACTGGGTGTGGTGGCACTCGCCTGCAGTCCCAGTGTTCAGAAGGCTGAAAACAGGAGGATCACTAGGAGTCTGCCGTTTCATGGTCACAAATGCTGCGTCAGGTTTTGTGAAAGTGAACCATCACGCTAACTGGAATTTTCTGGGCTCATGGTACCGGGTGCAAAAAAGCTCTCTGTTCTCTCTTCTCCCTTTTGTTCCCACTGAGCGTTACTAACCCATGAAAACTGTCATAAGCTCTTTTAATCGATATATTTCAGTATATTTCAGGTAGAGTGCATCACGTTCAGAACCACAAGCTAGTTGAAATGAGCACAGCATCAGAGTTAGAAATGCAGTCCTAGTAAGCAGAGAAGACCCAGCAGAAGCCTGGCATTAGCTCTGTGGACAGTGGAGTCTGGACCATACAGACGCGAAAAAGAAATGGCTCTGTGGGAGCGGGGGTCCCGTCCACTCTGCAGGCAGCTGGTTGGGTTCCATGAGACTTAGTGTGCTTTAAGACGCATAACCATGTTCGTGCCCAAACGTTTTCTTTTTCTTCTTTTCGTTTTGCACGTTTATATCTGGTAATCTAAACGCTTAACTTAAACACGATATTGTGTAACAACGGAAAGTAAAACACAGTGCAGAATCAATGTACACGGAGCAATGAACAAAACACCCAGCCAGGCAGGTGCTCAGTTCCTAGTTGTTACGGTCCATGCCTAGCTGTCCTCCCAAACGCAGTCATGGGGTGGACTTCTACAGTGTGTGATTAACTCATGGTCCACTGGGAGTATGGATTCGAGTGCTACGCCCCGTCTGGGGCGGAGAGCCTGAGTGCAGCTGAAGGGACAGGCATCCGCCTGAGTGCAGCTGAAGGGACAGGCGTCCACCTGACTGCAGCTGAAGGGACAGGCGTCCGCCTGAGTGCAGCTGAAGGGACAGGCGTCCGCCTGAATGCAGCTGAAGGGACAGGCGTCCGCCTGAGTGCAGCTGAAGGGACAGGCGTCCGCCTGAGTGCAGCTGAAGGGACAGGCGTCCGCCTGACTGCAGCTGAAGGGACAGGCGTCCGCCTGAGTGCAGCTGAAGGGACAGGCGTCCCCTCTGCAGCACTGTTGCTGCCACCCCGATTTGCTTTCTTGCTCTTTGCTGTCTGCCGCGTACTACCCTGCCATAGAACCGGCCGAGTATGGACTGAAACCTCCAATAACTGTGATCTAAATAAGCTTTTCCTTCCTTCGTTGTGGGTGTCTGGTATTTGCCCCAGCAACAAGAGAAGAGGATCTGAGATATCCAGCAGTCATAGAGGATGGGCGTAGTGGCCAGTCAGGGAGCCAAGGCAGGGTGGAAGCCTCAGGGAAGCAAGCTTACAGGAGCGGGAAGCGGCCGCTCCTCCTGAGGAGGGAGCTGCGCGTGGAGGGCTGAGTGCTGTGTGGGTTTCAATGCTCAGTGAGAGTCGAGACAGTGACACAGTTAGGGGACAGCAGTGTAAGCAGCCAGCAGGACTGCACACTGCCAGCGTCAGCCTCATAGGGACCTTTTGGTCCCGCCGCTCTTTCCAGTCAGTGTGGCTACATTTGGTGGCACCATCACCAATTACCACCGGGGAGTTTCTGCCACCCTCCTCTTCTGAAACGGCTTGAATGAAGAGTGACAAAGCCCAGATGTCCACCGTAGGAATAACGGGGACAGCGCCACGAGGCGGGGTCCATGGAGCAGAGCTCGCGGTGGAGTTGATTGGCACCACGGCCCACTCAGAGGTCTATCGAGATGAAGCGAACTGAGCAAACCAAATCTGAGCATGGAAACGGGCGTGAGGACAGGAGGCTGGGAAGCTTTATCTGATAGTCACTGAACACTTCATTTTTCTTCTTCATTTAGCATTAGGAACCAGTCAAAGCGCCAATCCTTGGGTAAATGATAAGTGAGTGGTCACCTTACAAAAGTGAAAATAGTAGCGCCCCACACAGAACGAGTACAGATCACTTGTATGAAACCGAGGGGTCCCCACCCCTGAAGAATAACGTGATCCCAGGGCCACATCGTAGCAACTTGCAGTGCCAAGCCTGCGCTGCCACCGCGTGTGCCCTCTTCACTCAGGGAAGGACTAGAAGACAGCGTTTTTCCATACATACCCATAGTGGGAAGATGCTTCAGCTATGGCCGCAGGCAACGGTGCAGAGCCTAGGGCACGTGATCCGCAGGAGGCTGTCTGTGTCATCGAAGGCTCTAGAAGGTTTGACATCACAAGACTAAGGAGCGGCCTTTAGATCATAATCAAAAGGCACAGAAGGAAACAAACATAGACTCTTCGGTGCTCTGCAGCGCTGTGGTGGGTGCTGAGTTGGGACAGGCTCAATGGCTGTGCACAGGACGCAACTTTCGTTTGTCTCCAAAGACACATTTGTACCTGATTCTGCTGGAGTGTGTGCCCTCGGGGCATTGCAAATGCACGTCCAGAGCAGGGCATTCCATGCAGCAGTGCCGGGTGGCCTGCAGGCTGCAGCTCCGCCCACCTCCAGAGTAGGTCCTGTCTCTTACTGAGCTTCAGGACTGCTGTGGGGATAAAGAACGGCGACTGATTCCCATGAATTATTTGTGCGCATCAAAGCCATCTCTTCCTACAGACAGATAGCACCCGGTGGCATGGGAGAGAGGGGTGGACAGGGGTGCCGTGGCTGTTCCCAGCCCAACCTCCAAGCTTTGCTCAACGCACCCAGAGAATCTCAGTGTCTTGCATGCTATCCTTACATCTTACAGTTGAAGCTGTTCATTTAGTCTGCAATACTGAGTTTTCTATTAAGTCTGAGAATTTGAAACCACATGTAGGTCACTGTTCCAGAGTCCACCATGAATCTGTTACCCTTGTGTTTTCCCACGCCATCTCGCATAAGTAAATCTGCTCATGTATCTTAGAAGATAATAAATGATTGCTTTTTTTTTTTTTTTTTTTTTTTGATAGGTACACATCAAACTGATGGTGTGTTTTCCATTACATACAGGAAGAGGGAACCATTTGTGGTAGAAATCCCAATAGAAAACATATTTATACCTCTCTGATCTTTGTTTCAGCCTGGATAATAACTTTTTGATTTGGTTGATGTATTTCTTCAAAGTTCTCACAATCCACACTAATTGGAACTTTTATTTATATTGCTTCAGCAATTTACAACGTACCACAGAATAATCTCTTAATATTAATTTTGTACCACGATTTGTATCTACTGAAATATAAGAACTGCATTTCAAATGATTTTTAAAACTCCAGGAAGTGAGATATCGTATTATTAGAAAAAGCAAAAACCCTACGGAGAAAGTCATATTTTAGAGGAGAAGGCAAATGAGTAATTACATACCTAAGCTGTAGTGTATTTACTGTTTTCCGTGCCAAATAAAATAATAGGGTACTGTGAAAATTTAACGCTTGTTAGCGTTAGGGAATCACGGAGGCCATAAATAAAAACTTCCATAAAACTTCAGAGCATTCTTTCAGGGGACAGGCGAGGTTCACATAGCGTTGCCTCCCATGCATGGCTGTGGACACTTTAGGTTCACAGAGAAAATTTTTATAGTTTGCATTCACCTGATACAACGTTTATCAGATTGTTCTGTGGAAAATAACGTGTGTGGTGATGGAGGCAGAAAAGGGAAAAATGGAAAGGTTGCTCTGGGCTTCAAACCAAGCTCTGGTCAACTCTGACACAGAAAATAAGACCTATCTCTCTGAGGGCTTCCCATGGGCCTCGAAGACACGATGATGCTTAACGAAATAAAGAGGAAGGTCGACAAGAAAATTCCAGCTTTTAGTCCCACTCGGTGTCCCAAGTAACCAACCCCGAGTGCAGTGCTAGAGCGGCCTGGGTACTTGTAGGGAGGCGCCCGCGGTACCCCCAGGGAAGCGGGGGCACTAGGAGCCCAGGTGAGCCAGCCCGACGGAGGTCACCCTTCCCCTTGCGCTGTGCGGGCATGACTCACAGGTCACACTGCTGGTACACGCCCGAACCCAGAGCCGCGTTCTAGAGCAGCTGCCTCTGAAATGGGGTTTAAGATCGAACTCCTACGTCTCTGCTGTGTAGCCATGGTGATGAAAATAGTAGCGCTGTTGGCCACGTAATAAACACCACTCACTAGCCAGGAGCCACGCGAAGTTCAGTGTGGCATCCCTGGTAAGAGCACCGCGGCCCGCAGGCAGCAGCCGTTCCTCTCCCTAACGCGACAGATGAGTCCGCCAAGGTACACGCAGAAGTGGTACAGGTGAGAAAGAGCTTGCAGTCTTTTGAGCTTCAGGGCGCTGGCTTGTAGCCACTGCCCAGTCTGAATGTCCAGTTCTGCACAGTCAGGAAAGCAGAGAGAGGAGCACTGACAGACTCACAGTGCCCAGAGCCTTGACATAGGGGATCGGTTTAAACACATTAGAGAACTGGCGTCCTATAGTATTTGCAAAATCACTGAGGCTTGACACACCGTGATGCACCTTATCACCATTAGATTTAAGGTGCTGAACAATTCAAAGAACAGGTTTTCCACACGTAGTGATCCAACATTTCTTTCTCTTTTCTGAAATTAAAACACACACTGATGCTTAAAAACTTCTGTAAGGATAAAATCTTCCCTAGGCATATATATGTAGTGTACATAGGAACAATGACAATTTGGACCACATAAGAAGAGGCATTCCAAGCTAGACACACATGCATTCTCTCTGCTGTCTCGCCTTAGAAAATGGCCTACATTTCCACAAGACAGCTATTATGCTATAAGTATGTTTTTGAAGTAAATTACAAAGTATAGGCTTTTTCAGTAGTGCGTAGCTAATCATATACCATTACATAATTAAGTTCACTGAACTGGCAAAAGTCATACACAAAAGTGAGTTTCACAAAGCGCAAGTCCCAGTCCCTGGCTTTGCTGACTCAGCACACCGCCCAGTTCCAGACTTCAGGGAAATCTCATGCAAAGCCCAAGGGCAGCTTCTACGTGTTCTCTGGCTGCAGCCGACAGAACATAAAGCCTCTGCGCTTGACATAATGACCCTGGCAACCATGCAGTCCTTCCTGTCATCTGAACACTACCCCTGCGTTACTGGTAACTTGGCTCAGTCACATGAATATTTCCAAGTTTTGACCAAAATTTTGTCCGATTAAAAAAATCAGAGACAGTGTCAGCACAGTTATTCTAGTTCCCTTGCTGTGTTAAAGAAATTAATTCTCAGTATAAACAAAGAGAGCGGTCTGTGGGAAATGCTAAGAATCTCATCCGCCTTTCAAGAGGAAAGGGAGAAACTGCACGCAGATAATATTAGCATTCAACTTTTGCTGTAACTCCTGGGCTCTGTGTGGAGATAGAATGAAGTATGAAATTACCAAAATGACAGGCTTTTTGGTTTTTGCTTAGCGCTTTCACCTCCAAGCTGTCCTTCTTTTCTGACAGGGGAATGATCTGAGTGTTCACTCTCTGAGTCGCTGAGGCCCTCGCTGCACCGTCAGGAACCCAGGTTCTGAGCCAGGGCCTTGTCAGGACACCCCTGCTGCGGGATTGCAGGGCGTCTGGGCCACAGGGATTGGTGCCGGTGGGGGCTGCTGACTCGGGGAACTCTCCACCCTCCAGCGCTCTGGGGCTCCCTTCCCCATCGTTTAGGGCCTCTCTCCCAGCTTTCCTTCTCAACCTCTCCTGCTCAGCACAGAGACCCTGACACGTGCACCCCAGCAGGGGCCGAGGCCATGCCCGCTTCTCCATGGTAGAGAAGCAGATGTGATGACGTCTTTGCAAGAAGCTCGGCAGCAGCTGTTAGAGGAGCTGACAGGGACATGCAGTGGTATCAGTGCGAGATTCTCACCTTATTCCTTTGTGGTGATCAGAAAGACGATATAGACCGACCAAAGGGAACCTCATGGTGCGCTGAAAACCTACTATAATAGTAGCTGTATTTTTGCTGCAATGAAATGACGGCTCCTCTCTCCACTGTTTCTCTGAAAACATCACTAGAATGTTTTGTGGGAAATAAAACCTTATCCTTTCCCTTGATAGCAGGGATGCAGTAGGATTCAGAATTCTTCTTTGGGTCCATTCGGCTCATTCAGAGTCACAACTCAATCAGTAAATGGCAGCCTTCCGCTCTTGAGACTTACAGTGCTCTCGTGAACGAACTGACGCTACGAAAACCAAAGCGAGTAAGTGAAATCGGAGGGGAGCGCCGGTAGTGTAGGGACCCCCAATCCCGCTGCCTGGTTTTGCCCAGCCTGTGGGTGAAAGATTTTACCTGCTTAGAGGAGGAAAGGCCCTGAGAAAAGAAGAGCATTGTAGGACCTGATCAGGAAATGAAAACCAAATTTCAGTTCTATAAATTAAGTCTTAAATACTTTCAAGAAATCTCCCTTGCTGTAAATATATCTACACGTTCTTCTCACCGTTGCCTTTGGACTTGTGGGTCAAAAATTGCTCAGGGAAAGTTTGCGGGTGGTCGGACCACATGGCACTTCCAACGACTGAGAACTGCCCTGGCTCTTTCTGAGATCCGAGGTAGATTCTCTGGTTACCACACAGAAACTGCATGCTTTGAAGGGACATGGCCTTCAGTTAGTTCATGCAAATGTTGAAAATGGGGGGGTGAAATTTGAGAACATATGATAAATATTTGCTGTGGAGTGTTTAGCTTGCTTCTATCACCAATGAACTTCTAGGGTAATGGCTTTTTTCTTCAAAAAGTTTATGTAATTTAGCCTGGTATGGATTAAACTGTTAATCAATATCATAGTATCTGCAAGTGTAGAAAACTCAAAATTATTAAGTGTCTATTTTTGCTAAATAGTTGGTGTTTTGTTTTGTTGTATATATTTGGTACAGGCTCTCACTACATAGCTTGAACTCACAGTGATCCTCCTGTTTTCAGCCTCCTCAGTGCTGGGATGACAGGGCAGGCGTGCACCACCTCGAGAGCTCTCATTGGCCAACTCTGTGTGCCCCTAGGTGGGGCTGGCAGTCTATGAGCTTGCCTAAGGATGCACTCAGTCACCTGAGTCATCTTAATGGCCCCTATTTTTGCTAAATATTTGATTTTAAAAATAATTTTTTTAAAAAGGTCTTTACAAGAGTTAACATTAAAATGATTTGCCTTGGTAATAATATGCTATTTTTGTTATCAAAACAGCTAATTCATAAAAATTTTATTTTCTTTGTTAATGTATGTCTTGCTTTCATAAATCTTATATGCAACCACTGTGAGATATCTGATACATTATTTTTACAATTATATCATAACAGAAGAGTTACCAAAATCTCTTTGAAAGCTTTGTTATTATGTTGAAAAGAATGATTTTCCCAGAGGTTTTGTCCACTCAAAAGAAGAACCCTCTCTAAGGTTTTTCAGGATAAAAATGTGAATTTGTACATTTTCACTTAACTCATGCACACAGAACAGCTTCCGCTATATCTATACTTTATCAGTCTACCAGATTCAAACGTACAGCTGTAAGGAGCGGGTGCAAGTCTCTCTCCAGCCACTGCCCAAACAGGAAGACAGAGTGCACGTGTCTCGTGAAGCCGTCATGGATGGCAGCCCTCCGAGCCCACAGAGTATCGCATTTCACACTGGCTCACCCTCACTGGCAACAGAATCATCTGCTCATTTTGTTGAAAATGCTCTGTTGCTTGAGACACAAGCAGAACGTTGACTGTGTGCTCAGGCCGGGGTAGCCATTCAGGGGAAGGGAGCGCCATTCTCCGCGAGGCAGTGTCACCGTGTGTCCCCTCACCAGCAGCTTGATTTCTTTCTTTCACCATCTGTTGTTTCTGTCTTTATTCTCTGCCAAAAATCGATACAGCTCAGTGAGTAGAATTGAGCTGCTCCCTAACCCAGCCATCTTGGGATTGTGTTCTCACGATACATTGACCAGCTTCTTAGCCTAGTCCAGCTTAATTAAGCCAGCCCTCTGTGGGTAGCAATGCACACTCCCTAGGCTGTAAACACCCGAAGAGTGTGCAAAGTGCAGCCAAAATGTTATTGTTTCAACAGTCAGGATTTGAAGATGGTAACACTTAGCAGACAGAAAGCCACACACTGTCTGTCTGAGCCTGGGAATCTCTGCACTCAGCCAGAGCTTTGCCTGAAGATCAATTCTACACATTGGAAGAGACCCGCTGATGAAAATTGTAAACTTGTGAAAAGTCTGACAACATTCTCAGACATTTTAATATGTGGAGAAGCATCTCAAGGAAATCGAGTTCGCTTTATTATTAGGATAGCCTTTAATCACTGGCATTGTTCTGCTGCTCTTGAAAACTCAGCATCAAGCTTTTGCACGTAGGTCATCATGCTAATAAACTTAGTTGTCACCAATATAAATGCATCCATGGCAGGAAAAATGTTCACTGTACTTTGCAAAGAAATCCAGACCGTGAGAGGGCAGCACTCGGCGCAGCCTTGGTTCTTCTCAGCAGTGCCTGGATGCTGGACGGCAGCGCCTCGAGAACTGAGTGGCTGCTCTATGCGCGCATTCTCACCAGCTTTGTGCCTTACCACGATGGCCTTCACTCTGAAATTAATGGCTAAGGCCTCTACGGACAGACGGAGGGGTGGGCGGGTGGCTGGCTGTAGCAGCTGGGTGGGTGTGACTGCTGTCTTGGTACGAGGGTCTTGACCTTCCCTGAGCACCCTGTGGCCCCTCCCTGGGGTGCCCACCTTGTGCTGGCACAGCTGTCCTCACCTGAGGTCTCATTCGTCTTCCCTGATGCTGAGCTCTGCGACTGGAGTGTGCTCAGGGATGCTTGAATTTATCATTTTCTTGCTCTCTACTTTCCTTTAAAATTCCAATTTCCTTGCTTTGGCTTATGGCAATTTATTTTTCAGTAAATATAGACTGAAAAAAACAATTGTGGGATTTAACATTTATTGAATCAAAGATATTTCATGACAAGGGTCGTAGTATCTCTCCTGAAAAGCTTTATGCAGCGCCACGATCTCTGGCTATGTTCCCCCTCAGAGAGCAGTGCTGCTTCTCAGCTGGCCTCAGCTCCCCCAGGTGCGTCCGTGGGCTCAGCTCCTGGACTGCCCATTGTCTAGGTAGGTCACTTGATCTTGCCTCCTGAGAAAGTGTTACTGGTGTGGATGGACTGCCGTCTATTCGTGTATATTCTGTCCAGCAACAAAGAAATAATCTATAGCAAAGAAAAAACTGCAGCCTTGACGTTATGCATCTTAGATTTAGTATCAGATGAAGAGAAATTATGTCGTACTTCTTACTAAAACACTGCACGCTATTATCTTTTCTACACATTACTCAGAATTCTTCACTCCCACGCCTACTCCTCTCTAGTAGCAAAGCTTATGATGAAGAGCATGCAATATCCTGCGAAGCTGTGTAAAGTATAAATAACACTTGCACCGGAGGCAAGCTTCGGGTCCATCATGCTGGGATGGGTTTCGGCTTGTGGGGTCAGGTCCACGTGTGGGCAGAGCAGTGGCCAACCTGGGGTGAGCACACGGCTCACTTTGAACCTGAAGCTTCAAGAAAATAAAGCTGCATGCTAAAGCTAAGTAGGAAAGAGGATTAAACCATTATCCAATAGCGATGAAAGCATTAAGTATTTTGATTAAAAATTTAACACAAATGACAGCAAAGCTTAGAAATAAATGGGTCAGTATTACATGAGGAACTTCAGTTGCTTCTCATCAATGCTGAAATGAGGTTCCATGGCATGAATCATCTGATGTACATATAAAACAGTATAATTTGATTTAAAGAGTTAATGATTCCCACAGCTAGTCACCATTCATTTCCCTCTAGGTGGAGAATAATGCAATATTCTTATTTAAAGCATATATAAATTTCTTCTACCAGTTAAACTTATGGAAATCATGTCCTTCTTCAACATAAATTTATAATCTCTTTGTCATGTTTATTTATGAAGATAAAACATTATAAAAATCTAGCACTTTTAATACGAAAAGACCTATTTATGCTTACCTTTCGGTAAATATCAAAGTGCTAGGAATTAAAACAAAGGAAAACAGATGGCTGCACCAGCATATGGCTGCAAAAGGAACACGAGTGGGCTGATTGCCTTTGTAGGAAAATGAGCAAAGCGAGCTAGGACGCATCCACTGGCGTAGTGTGACCGCAACAAACATGCAAAGATAAGATTAACGCCCCGGACATTGTCCCCCTATGTGCTCCAGTGCGAGCGTCCTTGTCCTTTTCAGAAGCAGTCCTTTCTTACTATCAGCCTAGGTTGTGGAATTCCAGAATTTTGTTTCACTTTGATACGAATTATCTTTGACCTAAAATGACCTAAGTCAACAGTGTCTTTATTTACCCTGTAGCAATACGTCACTTACTGGGTGAGATACGGTTGTATAGTCCCTGGAAATTCTGATAGTAAATGAGGTCAGAACACATGGCTGGGCTCTTGCCACCAGGTTGTTCCAGCAGCTTTGGGTCTGTTGATCGTTGGCTTGGCCTAAAGCTCGCGGCTCTATGCCCTGCACTTCTAGCTTCAGTGAACACCCTGAACAACCGTGCATTTCTCCGCTAAGCTGTTCCAGTAAGCAGGCTCAGTGTACACGGAGTTCGCTTAGTGGTTCTGGTTGTGTTTGGGGAGGGACACTCAGCGACTTCTGCCATACCTTGTTGGTGTGACAGTAAGACAAACTGAGGACATGCAGTTTCTCATGCTGCGCACCTGTGCGGTGTGTGAGGCTCTCACAGCCTCCTTCTGCTAAGGCACGCACCCAGTCACATAGGTACGCACGCATGCACACACGCACGCTCCCAAGTCCTGCTCCTCCCAGAATGTCTTCTTTTGACTTCAGGGCTTTGTGTGCTCACCTCTGTGCATCTCAGTGTGGAAGCTCTGGGAATCCATGCTACCTTGCAGTAACAACAGAAGGACCACTGATCCTACTGAACGGTGCCACTGTGCCAGACTACCTCAGAGACATGAGCTCAGACATCAGCCTGGCCACAGATGTCCAAACCACGTGTGGCAGATGTGCCATATGGTGTTGAGCAGTGAAACCTCCTGGTACTGGGAAATAGTCTTGGCTGTGCTGAGCATAACAGGAAACTTGACCCTCATCTGTCACCTGAGCACACCCGCCGTATGTCTCAAAGGCAGCTTTTGGAAAACGTGACCTGTTCTGCTATCAGTCGTGATCGGCTCACAGCTCTTTGTCAGTGGCGGCCATCATCCAGCAGCTCTAAATTTCTTGGGCATAATTTGCTCATTCTGTGCAGACGTTTAGCCAACACCTATGAAGTGAAAGGCCCTGTTGTAAGTAGTGACGCGTAATGAAAAGCACAAACTGTCACGTCCACAGAGCTCACAAGCCGTATTATCCACGCAGAAGCTCAGCACCGCTGCCGTGCCCTGCCCATTTCCTCTCCTACCTCTCTGCACAGCATCGATGGGTTTGTGTCTGATGTAAGCGCAGTCCACACTCTCAGTCCAAGGACCTCGACAAGAAAGGGGCTGTTAGGAAACCAACTGAACCATTAGAAACACGCATAATGAATCACCTTTGCGAGAAAAGGAGGAAAGCTTTTCTTTTCTAACACAGTGGGCACTTCAGAGATCTGTCCTTTTAACTCATCGGCATCAGCTGTTACCACAATCCCGTGAGATTATGTAATTATAGTTATTTCAAACTTAATTACTTTTTAAATGTGCATGGTAGCTGTGCCTCCTGTCTGAAAGAGTGGGCCAGCTATTGGAGGGGTCAGAGGGCAGCCTTTAGTGGGAGATATTCTTGCGTCTGTAACACACAGCTTGCACAGTGACACGGAAGCATCATGAACTCTTCAGCGACTTCCCATGGTGGCCGTGAGGCTAAACAGGCTCTAAGCATGTGTCCAAAGGCAGACCTGCAGTCCTCTGAGTATGAGGGATGCCGTGGCCATCAGAACCCTGCAAAGGGTATAGTGTGGTTCTCTGCTTTCCCTGTACCAGGGCACAGAGGCTGTTGGGGTGCAGGAGGGACAGGACTGTTCTTGTACCAAGTTGTGAGCAGTATGGAGGTGCTCGGTCCTCAGGCCACTCACTGAATAGAGATAATTTATCCTATAAAGACACTCATTGCAAATGAGACACTATATCCAAACCTAGATGTTGGAGTCGTTAGCAGGACTGTGCTCAGGCAGGTGCACGGAGCCTGCATGATAGAATGTCACAAGACACTGTCACCCTTGACACTAGATCATTGTTATCAGTAAACATGTAAGGTTATGTTTTCTGGAGCATAGACATAAAGCACAAAAAAAAAAAAAAAAAAAAAAAACATTTGGTCCCTGGGGATTATGTATATGCAATCTTAATCATGCACAATTATGTTACCACTTCTGGAGATTACGACGTCAAAATAGCCGGGCTCAGTGGGGCCTGCCTGCAGTCTGGGGCACTGAGGCAGGAGGATGGAAAATCATTCTGGGTGACTCAGAGGCTCAGTGAGACCGTGTCTCCAAACAGAAAGTAGCAACGGGCTGAAATGCGTAGCTCAGAGCAAAGGCCTTCCGCTCAGTTCCCAGTGCCAGAGACAGAAAGGAACGAAGAAGCCAGATTTACTGTAAACCACGGCAGTACAATTACTGATGAATTAAAATATGAGCAGATGTACAACACTTCCTAAGTTCATTCAAGTATATTTAATTTTTCCTTTATCATATGTTTTAAATCATCTAATTCAAATATGCTTTCATCTCACACATTCAAACACGGAAATTATACATAGGTATGGAGTACCACGCAATCTTTCCTGGGTGAGAATGGCGCACAATGAAAAGTATAATCTGTTGCTTCCACAGAACTCTCAGGCCACAGGATCCACGCAGGAGCTTGGCACCGCTGCTGGGCCCCTTGCTTGGCCTCGATTCGTGACTGAGGTTGCTGGGGCATGAATATATATATATATATATATTTCTTAAAGGAAAGTAATTTTTATTTTGTTTAAAAACTTTTATACCCATTTAAAGCAGAAAAAGCAAAAAAGGAAACCATACTTCATAACCCTTTATTTGCACCCACAGAAGAAAATTTCTGCATGTAACTGGCCTCTCTCCTGCCTCACCTCGCCCTGGAGAAGCTGACCGGTTCACACTGATCATCTGCCAATCTCCACAGCTGTAGAAATGCGATTGATTGAATTTATGTTTTAACTGATACACAAAAATGCCAATTGTATGCAGTCATTATCAGTTACCCCATGATAGCAGCTATATATTGTGTAATGCATTAGACAGGTTAGACATACCAATCTCTCACGGTACCGCTTCTTCCTAGGGAAACGTCGCGGTTCTTTAAGCTTTGCTTCTGCCACACGGAGCGCAGAGCTGCTATCTGGGGTTTCCTCCCCTAGGAGAGCACTCCAGACCCACACAGGCCTGTCTGCCACTCAGCGTTCATGAGTTCATCAACTCCTTTTGGAAAGTTTTCCTTCGGGTTTATAATTAACACATGTTAAGATAGCATTATATGAAAAAATGTAAGGTGACATTATGTGAAATTAGTTGCATTTTCCCATATGAAAATGATTTCCCTCAAAAGTATAACAATAGACTGAAATAATGATTTCAAGGGGAAATGATTATTCATTTATAACAAGGTTTATTCCAAATATTGTTGAATTTAAATACATGAAATTTAGAAATGTTGGAAAGTATTTTTGCACTCTTCATTTTATTAGCTTAATTTCATCAGTTAAAGCGATATATATACTGCTGTCCTACAAAAGGATTTAGTTGAGCCCAAGTCATATTTTCTAAAAGGATTTTGTTTAGAATATGTCCACATATCCTCGATATAGGAATATTCACATTCTTTTTTTAAAAATTTTTTTTTTTAATTTATTTTTTTCTTGTTTCAGAACCTCTACCTGTCCATTCACTCATTTTTATGGCCGGCTCAGCCCACCCCGAGGGCAGGGCTGGCGCAGCATGTGGTGCCGGGGAATCAAACCGCGGTCCCTGAAGCCACCCAAGCTATCCCAAGCAGGTGCTTTAGACCACTGAGCCATCCCGCTAGGCCCCGCAATATTCACATTCTTTGAGCTCAGTCTGAGTCCTCACAGTTGATACCATAAATTTTATTTTTCCTGAAAATTATAGACCAGTCTACACTCCCACACTGAGCAGGAGGACAGCTGGTTTGTATTTGGCTTTCTTAGTGTGGACACTCTTTACATCCAACACTGCACCTTCTTCAAGTGCATCGTCAGTTGTGTGTTCACATGACACCTGTGTATGCTCACAAGCTACATTCATACCACACACATGACGCTTGTGGCTGCACACCAATGCCTCTCTATGAAGTCTATGGGAGCCTAGACAATGCTACACAAAGCATCTGAATACTGGGGGTGGGGACTCCAATTCTGAAATTGACAACTTTTCCTAATCTATAAATTAAATTTTAGCTATTTTTATCTTCATCCTGCACCGACGTTCTAAGCTTCTAGGGGGCTTGCAAGCAATCACCACTACAACCAGAGCTGCATTTCCCTATCTTTGGGTATAGTCCCTGGTCTGAGCTTACACAGAACTGCTGTCTTCTGAGTCCATGACAGCCCCAGCGACCTCAGGCATGAATACGGGCCAAGAGTGTGAACTGCTGGGCAGGGCTGTGCAATTTCCTGAGGCCCGAAGTCCTGAAGGGGGGCAGTCATGGCTATAGGAGCCACGGGCACAGGTGCCCGGCCCACACCCTTGGCCCAGAACCACCTGCCAGGCCCCAGGGTCCCCAGCTCCCTGGTTCCAAGTGTAAATTGACACGGTACCTTCCTCCCAGACTGGCTAGCACCGTGCAATAGAAGGACCAAGCCTGCAGTCTGTGCTTTGGGAAGTGTTTAAGGGAAACACATCTCTCTATTTTTCCTTGAACCTTTCAAATTCTAAAAAGGCAGTGCTGATCCGGAAGGATACGGGCCAAAAACCAAATCAAGTGGCAACTTGCTGTCCTTAGAACCAACCTTCCACTTTTATTCCAGAGATCTCTGTGAAGATTTTCCCCTCCTGTCCACCTCTCCCCATAACCTAAAGCAAGTGAGGAGTCCCAAGCCCCACTCCTGGAATGTGGCCAGGTTCACAGCAGCTGTGCTGGCCTCTACCTGCCCCACACCCACAGCTGTGAGGCACCAGCTAAGAGCCGGGGCAGGGATTCCTCTCGCATGCGTGTGCATGTACACACACACACACACACACACACACACACGGATGGCCACGCAGTCCACTGAGTCCACAGTGACTCTTCGTGGAGAAAAGTGGAAACAACAGCCACCTCTGACCACGCAAGAGCTCCCACACTCGGATACGGACTTACATTATCAGTAACCCTTACCTCGCTTGAATACTAGAGGAAGCTACCTACTCCTGCTTAGTAACATTGAACTCAACATGTAAATACTTTATTCCTAGTAAACCCCAGGAGACTTTATGTAAAATACTCTGTGTGACGCAGTCTAAATTCTCCGGGTGAGGGATCAGGGTCGCCCTCAACACTAGCGCGGCAGCAAAGCGTGCCTTGCTGCGGTTCCTGATGATACATCGATGTGGATGTGCTACAGGAATCTGCTTCATGAATTCAAATATTAATTCCTTCAGGATTTTTCAAAATTAGAATGCATGCATATTTGCTCTCGTGACAGTTGGCTTGTCAGCACTTGAGATAGCCATTTGTTTTGATCTTGGGTAAAGTCTATATGCAAAGTCCTTTACATATGAATGAGCAAGTCTGGCCTGGGTCTGCTCTGTACGTTCCAGAATTAGGTTGTGGAGACCTAGCGGCCTCTCGGTAAATCACGGCTCTCTGTGATCTGCGGAGCAGAGAAAGATACACACTGAACAATGAAATCATCTCACGCCTCGCTTCCAGCCGCGGATTTCACGGGCTTGCCAACCGCTTTGCAGCTTGGTGGAGGGCAACAGTCCCCTCCGCCCTGATGCCAAGCAACTGGGACTCCCGGCGTCTCACGAGTGTGCTTGGGATGATTTGTGCTACGGACAGTGTGAAGACTCTGTTTTCGTGTTTCAGTTTCGAGGCTGAATTTGAAAATGCTTCACTGAGAAATCATGGCTCCCCGCTGCTCACGCGGAAGGACACAACCTTTCACCCTGATTCTGGGGTGAAACTGCGGCAGCAGGCAGGCCGAGCCTCGTGATAAGTGCTGTGTGGGCGTCAACCGCAGGCGGCCTTGACATTGGCTATCTGGGGTCTCAGCCCTGCTATTTGCACACCAGCCTCTCCACCAGGAAGATTCGAGCAGGGTTAGCCTCCTCGGAGGTTCTGTTGAGGATGCCGTGGGCGAAGGGTAGTAGAAGGCACAAGGAAATGCTCTCTTTGCTTATGCTATGAAAGGGTCCAGTATTAAACATTCAAGTGCCGGCATGAGTCACGATTTCACCAATGAGAGCAAATGTGGAAACGCTTCCGTCCTTAAAATTGTAGATTCATTCTATGATTACAGGGTTTTAATTCTATTAGCTTTATTATAGATATCTTCTTGGCCTTAAAAAAGCCACATTGTTTCAGGAATGAAGTTAAGTCATGAGTTAATCGTCTGTTGAGGGTCACTTTGCAAGCGTTGTATTTGTTTTTATTCTTTTTGGTGTTTAAGTTGGTTCCCACTGGTTCCGCTCCACCCCCACCCACCCCAGCTCTGGAGGCAAAGTACACAAATGATGGAACTCCCAATATTAAACCCATTAGAACACAGTGGTTCCCACCCAGCTAGCATATGTTATTACCCAAAGCTAATGGCAAAATTGGCTCTTTCTAGCCCTCAAATGACTGGAAGCACTAATGCTTAGATTGCGTCAAAAGCTCTAAGAACCTCACTGAATTTTCTGACAGTTTGTTCTGAGACTGAATTACAGTGTGGTTAAGTACCGCGCGTTTGCACCTGCAAATTGCCTGTGCGTTCGAACACTTTCCTCTAACCGGTGTGAAGAGGTTGTGTGCTAATTTTTTCTTCCACAATTACTATGTCAGCTTCCTTGGAAATGAGACAAGAGGAGACTGACAGTGCCTAATGAAGCAGTTTTATATCGTGGGCGCTTTCCTGTTTTATAGGATTTACCTGCAGTGTTTTGCATGGAGAACTACACTTGTAAATAGCAATGCTTCCAAAATTGTCATCTTATCTCTTTTAAATTTCTTTAAAATAAAAACAACAGTGAAAATTTGTTTTTTAAAAATACTCACCTTTAAGATGTAGCTGTTTTGGAAGAACTATCTACATAGGGACAGAAATCCTTGAGTGTGGTTACAGCTGGGTCCAACACTAAATTAGGAATTAGAATTCTATGAGTATTGTATGTTCAGTAACTTGGTAGGCCATTTGGACAGGTTGGCCACCATACACCAGGACACATTTTTGTAATAGTTTTGACTGAGGGGAAGATTAGCAAAGCTACCATCATTTTCTTTGAAAAATGAGTTGAAAAAATAACATGCTGACCTCATGTTGATATAAAGTTAGCACTTAATATGCCCAACTAGTTAAATGAGTATCTTTTAAATTGCACGCTTCCACAATGACTAACTTTAAAATTCCATTCATAATGTTTCATTCGGGTTGTACCAGTTCCAGAATCATATACGATTGCTGAAAACTACTATTTTATCCTTCACTTTTATCTTACATCAGATGTCTATTCTACAGATAGCATAATGCTAAAAACTTGTAGAAAATGAACAACAGGGCATCAGAACAACTTATAATAATCAGTGATCAATTAGCAATGCATTTTTTCAGTTTTTTTAAAAAAAATATTGTAGTCTTTCATCATTTTCTGATCTCCTACCAAGAGCTGGCACTGCCTGCAGCATGGAGGTCCAGGAGGCAGGAATACATAGGGTGACAGCAGGGAGATCTGACTAGGGCTGCGTCATGTTCCCGTGAAGGTGTCTTCTAGTGTGCGAAGAATACTGTAAAGCTAGTGGACAGCAAGAAAATCTAACCAGGAAATCATTCCTGAACAAGAGGCATTCCAGTGAAAATGTAAAGTTTTGGGGTCAGCAAATGGAGACAAGGAGCACAAATTAGAATTTCCAAACCAAATAGGCTAAAGCCCTGAGTCAGGAAATGACCTCTCCCTTGTGGTGCTGAGGAAGGGATTACCAAGATTCATGCCATGTCACCCCAGGAACTTGAGCATCATTAAAAGGTCAGAAGTCCTGCGCTGAGTGTCCTGGAAACGCCTTACAAACCTTGGGTACAGGGTGGCATGCTCCAAGTCAAGTTTAAAGAGTGGCCCCAGGGTGGAACACACTGACTGGTGGCGTGGGCCATGGGCCTGCTTGGAGCCTCCTGCATCCTCAGAGGAAGGGAGAAGAAGGTCTTGAATGAGCATGAGAGTGGTGGCAACAGTAGCGTGTGTGTAGGCTTGAGAGGGAAGGGTAGGACTGTCGTTAACAACGTTAGATAACTACGCTAATCTTGCACATTGGTATCTGTTCCCTAATAGTTAAAATCTCAAAGATAACTTGGAATATTAACATTACCAAAGTAGGTATATGTTAAGAAAAGCATGCTAATGCTAAGTTCTGGCACACATAAAATCAATTAAAAATAAGAAAGATTGCAATATTTCTTTTTTCACCTTTCTAGTGTATCTGCTCTTCAGAATCCTCTTAACCTTGTAGAGATTCCTAGGCAGTGTGGTCATCCACCTTCTTAACAAACGTTGCATTTAAATTGGCAAATTAGTATTCATCAGGGTCCTGAAGAGGAGGCTTCTGAGATTTCTACAGATGTTACTCATTACTCAACAATGAGGTATGCCATTCCAACAGAAGAAATTCTTACAGAGCATGGAAAAAGCTTTTTCACTATTAGTTATACCTGCATTTCTGCATGTGAATATGCACGGTGTACATTATTATTATCAGATGTCAGAGAACTAGACATACTCCAGAAAGAAAATTTCCATCCTTTTATATTCAAAGGACTTCTAATAGTGAGCACTATTTGTACTACTGTTCAAAGCATACTGTTTTTAGCCTTGCTTATGGTCTAGGTAGTGTTGACATTGTGTTCAGAATTCAATCACTTGATTAAAATGTGACAGGTTTCAAAACAGCCAAGTCTAATACAGATTTCTAATGCTTTTCAGGAATTTAAATGAAAAACAAAAGATTGCACACATGTTTTTTAAACCACTGCTGGCTTTTATAACAGACACTGTAAGCCTGGTCATGTAAATGAAAAGGTTAGTTACCAGCTGCAATTGGGTAATAAGGTAATATTAAGCCAGCTTTATGATAATGCTATACAGAGATCCTTTAAGAAATTGAAGTTGTCTTGAAAGGATTAACATTTTATGGGTCAGAAGAGGAATGATGACTCCCATTCAAATAAATACATAAAGAAAAAATTCCTACCACTAGAACACACAGCTGCTTAAAGACATAACCTCCCTACATCCTTTCCGTGTCTTTTTGACATGTGTATTTCCAATGTATACAGCCTTGCAAACACGCAAGCTTTCCAAGAGCAGCATGCTCCCTGCACAGGGTAGCTATGTCTGTCTCCAATGGACACATGAACATCCCAGTGTGTCAGTAAGTCTTAAATGTGAAAGCTGTGCTGCTTGTGGTCTGGTCAGTTATGCTGCAGTCCCCTGGACCACATTTCCAGTGGGTTACTGTGAAGATGCCTACACTGATATGGTGGCTGCAGAGGACACTGTAGCTTGAACAACAGCTTTCAGCTGCGTCCTGTATTCCAAGATCCATGATTCCTTGTAATGTTGAAAAGTTAAAAAAAAAAAAAAAAAAAAAATCCTGTGATATCAGGCTCACCAGTTCCCACTTCAAATATGGCTGAGTCCAAACACTGAAGCTCCCACACAACAGGGACGCACCGTGTCACCTTGAACCTCAGGAAGTTGCCAACCACAAATCACATCATTTCTTCCTTTTGTTCTTTGCCGTTTCCTAGAAGCACTGTACATAAACCAACAGCCTTTCATCTTAGAGAACGTGAAACAAGAGTAAGCGAAGAGAATGTCTTGTTATAATTTTCAGAACCCTAATTAGAACGTGATCTAACTGCTTTTAAAATCCTGGAATCATAATAAAATTTTCAGTAAAAATGACCCTGCAGTGTTCAGACATGACATCATTCTTTTTCTTTTTGAGACTGCCTGAGGAGTAGTCAGGGGCAGGTATTTTACATGCGGTCTGACAGAGGCAGAGAAAGACACAGGACCCTGGTGGTAGTTGTGCCGTAAATCAACAGCAGAGTTAAATAACTTTCAGAACAAAGCCTGAGCTCTCTGAATCTTTCTATCCCTATGGTTAAACTAGATACGTTTTGAAACTAAGAAATCATATTACGTTGATTTAATTATAAGGAAAAATTAACATAATTTGAATAAGATTTCACTAGCAAATAGAATACAAACTTGAAGACTTGTTTGAAGATTTAGAGCAGAGGCACACTGAAAACATTTGACCTTTGGCATCCTGCCCTGCAAAAGGATAGCAAGGTAACGAGTAGAGAGAGCAAGGTAAAAACACAACCCAGCGGGCTGCGCACTGACCCCGACGCAAGGCTGACACCACGCAGACTCTGCCCCAGAGAAAGTCCCGCAGGGGAAGAGATGCCCGGCTGAAGGCGAGTGTTTCTGACAAGCTGCTTGGGAGGAAGGGAGCACATCTGCCCGAAGCTCATGAACTTCTTCAAAGATGGAAACTGTGGATTGGTCAGGAACCGAGAGTGATGAAAGCTCAAATGCATCCCAATTCTCCCAGAAAGTATGGAGTAAATAAAAGAAGAGCTATAAAAGTCTAATGGGAGTTGAGCACATTTGAATTTAATTAAAAGAAACACCATTTTATGGAGGCCTCGCTCTGCGGGCCCAAGCACGTGAAGACCGCTGCATAATGAGAGTCGTGCGGGGGAAGGAGTGTTGATAGATAGGGCTGTCCTGGGGAGCGCGAGGTCACCGGTTTGCATCCTGAGGAGGGAAGCTGGACTCAGGCCACGAAGAACAGCTGCTTTCGTAACATGCAGTGTGGTGCGCACAAATGGAATTAAAGCTAGCTACCGTGGTGTGAAGCATGCCGCAGCTCTGGCGGAGAGGTGGGCGCCGCGCGTCAGCGTCGCGGACCTGCTGCCTCAGCAGGAAAACGCGCTGCTCCTCGAAATAAATCAATAACAGAAGGCCCTGACCAAAATATATTGATATAGATGTGTTTAAAAAAGTACTGTCTCCTAAATCTGATGGCAAACATAAAGCGGCTTATGTTTTATTTTTCAGTTCTAGTCATATGGTTGAAGTTCTAGGAAACCATCCAAAATTTAAATTCAGAGACTGTGAATTACCAATTGCAGCTGAATTAGAGATTAAATATTTATTGGATTCTTTTTAACCACCTTTCTTGGTGTTCTATTTATCTTTTTTTTTTTTTTTTTTTTTTTTTTTCCTTTAACTCAGAACTTCGTGCCTTAGACACAATGTAAAATTCTATTTGTGGCCCCGAGTTTGCAGGGCCATATCACGGCAGAATGGCTGCCTACACCATCCTCTGACACAGACAGAAACTGGCTTGTGATCGTTGTTCTAAAAAATTATTCCAAGCAAGGTCCATGGTTTTTTAAGACGTTCCTATCAGCAGCCTAATATTCATTCATAAGTTTTATTACAACATCTATAAGCAAACTTTGACATCAGTGAGACAATATCTCCCTAAACATTCCCTGAAAGTAGGAGGTCTACTGCAGGAGGAAGGGTGCTAGGTCTCACGTGAAAGGGAGCATGAGGCTCAGGGACTTTGCTGGAAGCACATTCCTTACAGTTAAGCCTCTCCACGTCTTTAATGTATTAATTCAGTGTGTAAAATGATGAAATATATATTATTTCCCTAACCTCATCTTCTCACTCAACCTATATTCCATAAAAAAGCAAAGGACATGCCGGGCGTGGTGGCGCACGCTTGTAATCCCAGCACTCGGGAGGCTGAGGCAGGAGGATTGGTGCGAGTTCGAGACCAGCCTGGGCTACAAAAGTGAGCTCAGGACCAGCCTCAACTGTACAGCGAGACCCTGTCTCAAAAAGACAAAAAAAAAAAAAAAAAAAACAAGCAAAGGACACAAGGGTTTCATAGAACATGTCAGTAAGGGGTTGTTTCTTAACATGCATGCTTGTTTTGATCAAGGAAACACAGTCAGTATCGTCCACCTACCTATCTATCTATTAGCTTCTGTACTAACTCATTTTGCCTACCTATTTTTTAACAACTGTAGAAGTATGCTAGAGTGAAAAACAGTCCTATACAATTAAAATTTAATGCACCAAAGTGACATTTTCACTTCAAGCAGTATATCTAAATCATAGGGGATCTATGTGATAGAACCGTTTGAACAACAGAAAAAATTTTAAAATTCAGGTAAAATGGTTATAAAAATAGGTTAGGGTCACTATACAAGTCAATTTAAACATAGAAATTAAAACATTCATTTAAAAAGATTTTAGGTAGGAAATAAAAGCATAAATAAATAAATAATATTTCAGGTAGGGCCAGACAAGTAGCTCAACAGATTAAAGCCCCTGCAAGCAGGCGCAGGGGGCAGGGCTTCAATCCGCCTGTGGAGCACACTGCAACAGCAATTGAGACTGGGCATGGTGGCGCACGCCTGCAGTCCCAGCTCTTGGGAAGCTGTAAACAGGCAGAGATCACTATGAGTCCAGTCTAGCAGTGAGACCCTGAACATTCGGTAGACCCAACCCTAACACTAAATCAATTAATTAATTAATTAATTTTAGGGTCAGCAAGATAGCTCAGAGGACTAAAGCACCTGCTCAGGCAAGCACAGAGACCACAGTTTGATCCCTGGCACCATAGACCTTGCCAGCCCTGCCCCCAGGCTGGGCTGAGCTGGTCAGAGTCCAGGCATGGTGACACATGCCTGTGGCACACAGCTGGGGAGGCTGAAAGCAGGAGGGTCACTGCAAGTCTGAGCTGTGTAGGGAGACCCTGCGACAATCCAATACATAAAAACAAAACAAAATATTTTATGGCCCTTCCTTTGGGAAGAAAATATGCACTCTGATGTCCCCCCTCTGCTGCTGCCCTGTGATCCTAAGGAACGCATTCTGAGGTGGACGGCAGCCCTGCAGCCATTCTGTCCACGGACATGGCGATTTGCTTAGGATGGCAGGAGTATGCCCTAAGGTTCCGGCGTGCCCTCTGCCCGAAGCTAGGAAGACCTTGACCAAACTGCAGGCCGGGTTCCCCTGCTGCCTCAGCGTGCAGGGAGTTGGTGCACTGGCACGGAACATTGCCAGCTACCTGAGCCAAGACTTTCTTAGCAATGCCAGGCCCTGGGTGTCAGCAGTTCAAGGAGGCAGCACAGAGCTGACGAACTCCAGACCTTCCTGAGCAAGCAGCCTTTAGATCTCCATGGACCAATGAGGTGGGAGCTGTTGAGTTCTTTAAAATATCTCGGCTATGAACTTTTAAGCCAATTTCTTGGTTTTTTAAGTAGATGTAATTTCTCCACCTTGAGTACTTAAAAATGATAAAGCAGAGATATATAATTGGAAATGTCTAGACTTCTTTCCCTCTGCTTCCTGGCTCTAGTTTCTACAACTTTTTGACTTTTATCGGCAGTGGCATTTAGCCTGATGAGAAACAAATGTAAGTTTTAGATGATCTTCTTATAAGAAAATATTATAAAACAAATTTTAGAAATGTTCGCAGTCTCATGAAATGGATTACCACTTAGGGACCCAGGACAACACGTGACCTTGGATTTTAGAACAATTCAGAAGTCATGGTACAGGACCAAGCTTGCCCCTTTCTGAACAATGTACTAATTTGCTGGGTAAGTGACATAAGGCATGGTGTCTACCAGATGTCGTTAAAGAAATAAACGTTTCTACTTTGAATGTATAAAATTACCGCCTGCAACGTAATCTGAGGTTTATTTGTAAGTGTATTACAATACCCAAGTGCTTGGCAAAGGTGCGCTAGCTTAGTGCTTTGTGTGCAAAATGAGTAAGTATCGGAGAAAGGAAAGAAGGAAGACAGCGGAGACTGGGGAGTGCTGGCAGCTGATGTAGGGATCTGCGGGGCTGAGAACCTAACAGCACCGACAGAGCTTCCCTCCTCCTTCAGGGACGGGGAAAGCGGCTCTCTGTCCTCTCCACCTTGACACCCACCCACCGTTTCCCTCCGAAGGTCCCCCGTGGCAGCAGGGATTAGAAAGAGCTGGCATTGCACTTCAAACAGTGCTTCTACTTCTGTTAGCAGAGTTTCGTTTTCACGAGTGGGAGGACCATCCCTACAGTTTTAGGAAGCATAGCAACCAATTTAATGAGAAATTAGCTTATGCTATTGGGTCCCCAGTCTTCAATGAAACTAAATCTGGCTCTGAATGAGCCTTCCGTCCCTGTGGGAATGAACATCCATGTGTCTGGCATTGTGCTGGAGAAGCTTCACCATCTCTTGTCCCATCTGGGCCTGAGGTGCGCTTGATTTAAGGGGTCCTGAGGGAACAGGGACTTTGAAGAACTGCTTGGAGTTTTAGGTTTATTCTAGGGAATCCTGAGTGTCTGTGTGGGTCTTACAGCAAACCTGGCTGACATTACCCTGAGCTTCAGTCCCAGAGCATTTCCAAACATGACTCAATTTTTGAATATTATATTTATAGCAGGAAATATTTGGAAAATACAATGCAGTAATTTAAACATGTCTTATTTACTATGTTAGATAAAATGCTTAAATGTATGTAAAGTGAAGTAAATCAAACATCCAAGCTTTATAATGTTGAATTCCTTCTCTTCTATGAAAACCACAGTATGAAAAAGAAAAAGAAAAAGAAAGAAAGAAAGAAAGAGTTCAAAATTAGAGTGAAAAAGCCGGCTACCGGCACAGGCAGTGTGCGTAAAAGCAGACCTTGATGTGGCGTCGCAGCGTGGCAGGTCTTCTGGGCGGCCTGGCCTGTCCTCTCCCTTGCATCTGTGGTGACGAACCTTCGACCTGTCTCAGGAACACGCGAACCCGACGCTGGCCAGCAAGCAGAGGGGAGGAAGAGAAGGGACAGGGCACCAGGGCGTGTCACGTGCTGGCTCCAGCCCCTCTGTGACAGGGACCCGCCCACGCTGCAGACGCGCGCTAATACTAACTTTAGAAACCCTTAACACCTTTTCCTTTGCTATTAAAATAAATTTTAGAATAATCCCGTCAGATAGCTTTGCCCAAACACTGTTTAGAGAGCACCGTGTCAGGGACAACTCAACCTCACCTAAATAATTTATGTAACAGCCCCGTCTCCCTCTTTTTTTTTTTTTTTTTCTTTTTTGTTGGTGTAGAAAGTTATAAAGCATACACGCATTATGTGAGCTTACTTCCTTAGGCATCTGGCTTCAATTGCAGATTTCATTTTTTTTCTTTTTTTTAGGTATTTGGTACAGAGTCTCACTAGCTGGCTTGGACTCATAGTGATCCTTCTGCTTTTGGCCTCCCTGGTATGGGATTACAGGCATGTGCCACCACACCTGGCCCCTGCTGCCAGCTCAGGGTGCCTGGAAGTGGGGTCAGCACATGACATAGTGCCAGAGATCGAGCCCTGGTCCCTGCACGTGCCTAAGCAGGAACTGAGTCTGCTGAGCTGTCTTGCCAGGCCTCGCAGAATAAACTATGAGGCATGTCCAGAATTGAAGCCATTGCCTCAGGAGAAGGATTGTAAGGTGCTGCCTGAGGACAGTGTCACTGTCACTGCGATCCCAAGGTACCCAGGAATATGGCAGTGCTCCATAGGGATCTTCAAGTTCTTCCCCACCCTCTTCCTATCTTTCCATTGATAACTCTGACCCTAGTAAAGCCCTTTCATGGGAAAACCAGTAGCCTTCATGATCAAATCGTTTCTCCTGTTAAAGGAGCCAGGCACAGGTACAAATTCACAGGAATGCAATATTTTCCAGGAGGGAAAGAAAGGGAAGAAAGAAGGAGGGAAGGAGGAAGAAAGGAAAGGAAAGGGAAGGGAAGGGAAGGGAAGGGAAGGAAAGGGAAGGAAAGGAAAGGAAAGGAGAGGAGAGGAGAGGAGAGGAAAGGAGAGGAAAGGAAAGGAAAGGAGAGGAAAGGAAAGGAGAGGTGGGAGCGAGGGAGGGACCTGAAGCTGTGTGCTTGGTCCCCTGTGGTCCCGGTGCTGTTCCCTGGGACCTGCTGTGCACCCTCGATGTAGGAGCTGGTGTACCTGCAGCAGGGAAGGACCTGGGTGAGCACCAAGGCAGGAGCACGCTCTGCAGTCCACACCTACACAGCTCAGCTCCTTTAATGGAGAAGGACCACTATGCTGTCACCCATGAGTGTTAGGTTGGAAATGGCACAGATACACTGGAAAACGTGGCCGGTTTCTTTCAAACGCTCATTTCATTTGGTATTAGAGGGATTCAAATAAATTATGTTTAAGAAATTTTGAAAATGTACTATAATGGATGCATGTGGCAGATAATGTCGGGCTGGCTGGCTTGTCGCTGTGTAATTTTCCATATGGGAATTATTCCTCACAGCTTTGCTACTGAGAAACGCAGTAAGCAATTTGTAAATGTCGGAAAACGTGGCTCCTCGGAGCCACGTGGGGCGGAGGTACTCGAAGGACCCGTCGCAGCATGTGCTGTCCAAATAGGCAGCAGGCGGTCACTCGCCTCCGCACCACCAGGCGGCGCTTAGGAAGCGCGTGGCAGGCTCCGTGACAGCGGACACTGGCCCCACGGGAGACTCATCCACGGCGAAGCAGAAGAGCCACCACTTTGTTTTTACCTCTTGCTGGCCGGCCCATCACTGCAGACCTGAAAATTATGTGAAATTTAAAAAGACTAGCTGATGTTTATACTAAGTTCTGATGGAGTGGCTGCCTCACCCGGTGCGTCGGTTACTTTTTACTCATTGCTGGGACAAATACCTGACACCCACAGTGAAGGAAGGATAGGTTTATTTAGCTCACAGCTACTGGAAGTTTCAGCCCATCCTCGGCTGGACCCAAGGCAGAGAGACACAATGCAGAGGTACGTGCCAGCAGTTCATGGCGGTGGAACAGCAACAACGTGGTGACAGGCAACCAGCCAGGGCAGCAGAGAGCAGCAACAACCAAAGCCCGTCTCCCTGTCTCTCTCTATATTACATCAGGCTCTCTGCCTCAGCCAGCCCGCCTCAGGCCACACCCATAATCCCAGCATCACGCAGACCCACAGACCCATCCGTACTAAAACACATAATCCCAGTGGATCATGAGTCAAGTCACAAACTCTACAAGTCCCTGCCCCATGATTGCATGAGGATTTGGGGGGACAACTAGACATAACCATAACACCCCGAAATCAGCAGCCAGTGGCAATGCACGTTTTCATGACCTATGTTTATGCCTTGTAAATGTTGGCTGTCGTGGTAACAATCCTCGCAAGCCGTTTTCTTTTTTCCAAGGAGAAGTAAAACTTTGTATCGTGCTTGCTTTCTTATTTACTGTGAAAACGGCAACTTTTGTTTTTTACCTGTGCGCCTAAAACAAAACCTCATCAGCAATAGGAATCAGGCAGGAAAAGTAAGAAGAAAGGGTAAAACTTCCGTCTCCACTTCAATCTGACTTCTGCGGCTGCTCGTGGCCTGGTCGCTGACACCCTTTCCTGAAGGCAAGCAGTCAGACTTCCAGAGCACCCGTCGGAAGCAGCTGCTGGGGCGCGACTCCAATGTTAGTCGTCCAGAAAGCCCTCACTGCACCCGAGCTCGGCTACAGGCAGGGGTGTGGCTGCCGCCTTCACATCCGGTCAGGTCCCTGACAGTCGCAGCCCACCGCCATGCACTGTGCGAGTCACTCTCTGCTTCAATTAAAGCATAGAAGCTTACTGGGCAGTAACACTTGCTGGTTCTCTAGCTTTGCGACAGAGGTGTCTTTGGAGTCTCCACTGCAGCACGAGCATGGGGTCCTCTGCTCTAGGCAGGTGGAGGAGTCCAGCTTTGCAGGACAGCTAAGTGGCCATCGGAACTGTGGACATCGACGGACCAGGCCCAAAGGAAGGGGGCAAGGGAGGTGCAGGTCTGCGCCTCCCGCCAGACGCTGCTGAGGGGCGGGGGCGGGTGTCGGTGCAGGCTTCTGCGGCAGTATCGCATTCTCACGCGGCGCTTTGTCGAGGTTACAGCAGGACAAACCGCGAGCACATCGCAGGCGGAGCGCTGGTCACGTCATAGTCGCCGTGATTGCTATGTTCAAAGTCGCTAGCGAAGTGGAACCCAAAACATTGTGCATGGGATTATGATACGTAAAACGACTGCAATGAACTTTTAAAATAACGGCATATTACTGTGCTTTTATAGTTTGTGAATGCTGATTTTGATGTTATAATTTTAAGCGCCATTCACTCTGAGCGTATAACCTAAAAAGCTACTATGTAGCCTTGGCAGAAAATAAATACATATATAAGATGTATCTTCTTTCCGAAATGTTTCTTCTTATATTTACTTACAATTGGTTGCATTGTTTAGAAAAAGAATATGTGTTCCACATGGTATTTCCTGAAGGCTATGCTTCCATGGGCCTAGCTGTATGGCAGGAGAGTTTCGGGGTCTCCGTACGCCAACATCAGGGCTACCGGCGCACTGTACCTCGCGGGGAGGAGCTCAGCTCTCCAAGCGGTGAGCGGTCTCCGTGTGCACAGGGCGCGTGTGCCCAGGGCTGGGTGGGTCCTGCAGAGAACACCCGCCTATGAGCTCCGCTGTGCAGGCCGGGGCTCTGGAGACACGTGGCCTCCAGCGAGCGGGCTGGGGGTGTGTCACTGGATGAAGCAGGGTGGTCCCTGCTGTGCGCATCCATCATAAACTTTTGTATACAAGGAAACACAGAGGCAGTCCTCTATGGGAGGATTGTCAGGAAGGGACGCAGAGCCAGAGGTGCAACCCTGGATTTGGGGCGGGGCGGGGCGGGGCGGGAACAAGAGATGTGCGCTCTGAGCACGTATGAGCCAGGCACGTGCTGCATCTGACACAGTTTCATTGTGATTTTTGGAGAGAAAAAAGACGCAAAAACAATTCACAAGGCCGGGCGTGGTGGCGCACGCCTGTAATCCCAGCACTCGGGAGGCTGAGGCAGGAGGATCAGTGCGAGTTCGAGACCAGCCTGGGCTACAAAAGTGAGCTCAAGGCCAGGCTGAGCTGCTTATCGAGACCCTGTCTCAAAAAAGAAAAGAAAATTTCACAGAAATTCAGACCAAGACAATAGGACATGAACAATGCTTATGATATTGCATGTGGTTATCTTCAAGGTAGCTGCTCAGATTACCACACCCAGGGACACGAGGCTGCTCCCCTCATGAACTGAAGCAAAGCCGGAGTGCGGCTATCTCAGCCCTGCTGTGCGCATGGAGGTCTCTCCTCTCCCTGTCCTTCTTTTCTCTCTCCCCCTCCCCGCTGTCCTCGCCTTTCCAGCAGTCTCTTCCCCACTCCCAACGTCTATTTTAGATTTGGGATCTTAGCTGCTCTCTCAGGTGATCACAGGGTGTTCTTGCTGAGGGTTCTGAGGGCCTTCCGGTTTCCTGGCACCCTGCCTGCTGGCGGAAGCTCCCCAGTGCCCCCTCAAGACAAGCTGCTGGGCTCAAAATTATGGAGGCACATGTGTTTTCATTTGGGTATTTGTACAAATTGCTTCTGTGTTTCTTTCATAAGTAATGTTGTTTTGAGCGAGCAGGGGCCCGCTTTACTCCCTTCTGTGGGTGGCCCCGGCATGGCTTCAGAAGGTAGCCCTCTCTACTTAGGGGCTGTGGTAACTGTGGAAGAGCTCAGTGGCGCAGCACCTACCTGGCATGCATGAAGTCCTGGGTTCCATTCCCAATTTAAAAAAAATAATTTACAAACTAGCACTTTGTGATATCAAAATAAAATGATGTAATGTTTTCCATTATGTAAAGTTTTCATCTCTAAATACAGTTATTTTTTGTCTTCTCTGTCTTGTTTTGTTAGCTGCATTAGATATCTCTTCCTTTTTGTAAGAAATAATAATGACAGCAAGGAGAATATTTTTCTGCTTCCTTTTTCATACTGCAGTGAAAATCTTTGAAGATAGATAGATATAGATACATAGATGCAGTGGGATTTAAATGTTCGGACCTTACTAAACTTTCCAATATTTACAAACATCTAAATATGGCCGTGCTTTGGCCACGATATTTTGGCATGTTTTAGAGGCCTTTGCCTCTTTTAAATGGGATGTGTGACTGTTCTATGAAAAGGACAAAGTTGAAGTCATGGAAAAGGACCTGCGCCTAAAGCTGTCCCTGAACACAAGCGATTCACTCGAGCCTGGCAACAGGTGTGCCCTGCTTTCATGCTGTAAGCCTCAGAGTGAAGGTGGGGCAAGATAAGTCAGAAGGTTGAAGAACAGGGCTGCTGCTGTTTGGACCTGAAGATCAAGCGCCCAAGTGTCCTTCCTCTTTCTGTAAAAAGCCTGGTCCTGGCAGACTTTCATGCTGTATGTCTGTATTTGGCTCACTGATTTTTTTTTTTTTTTTTTTTTTTTTTGAGAATTTCACCTGGCCACTGTGACATATCCAGCTGTGTTATCCTGAGGATAATCAAAACACAAGAACGATACAGTTTTATAACGTAGAAGCGAGTTGTCATGTGCAATTTTGAGGCAAATTGTCCCATCGTTTTTCTGCCACATGTTCAAAAGAATGTATTAGAATGTAAGATTTTAGGCTAATCTTCAGCATCCTACGGTAGAGAGAGCCCGCCAGGAATGACTTCTTCCCCCTGATAGTTTTCTGAATGACTCTTCATTAAAGAGCTTCATGAATTCTTGAAGGAAAGATCAGTCTGAACATTGGTGAATGAACAGAATGCAAGAAAAAAAAAAAAAAAGAATGCAAGTACAACTGATTCATAAAGTACTGACTCTCTGCCACGATTATTTGGTTGCCTCTTCCTAATAGAAAATACATCAAGTGTAGTTTATCTGCATGGCCAAATTCGAAAAGTCGAATTTCATTAGACTCAACTTTTCCAAGTATAACTCGCGAGAGTGAAACCTGTTTATAGCCGACGGTACTGCCAACTGAAATTACACGCACGTACTTTTTTTCTTGTCAAACTTTCTTTACTCATATGCTGTTCGTCTACATTGCCTTCTCCTACCTAACTCACAAAGGTGATAGTTGTCGTTTGTCCCCGAGGACAACTGCTTCCCTGATTTTGCAATCACCATGTCTTCCACTTTGCCTTAAGCAAATGATAGGCACATCCTCCTTTGTTGACTTCAGAAAAAAATGGAATACTTCACTAACTACCTTTCGAATTTAAAACTATGTGTTGCACTAAAGATTACTGAGGCAACAATAGCATCTTTGATTTTTTTTTGCCTTTTTGAGACAGGGTCTCGCTGTGCAGTTCAGGCTGGCTTTGAGCTCACTTTTGTAGCCCAGGCTGGTCTCGAACTCGCACCAATCCTCCTGCCTCAGCCTCCCGAGTGCTGGGATTACAGGCGTGAGCCACCACACCCGGCAACATCTTTGATTATTAATCCTATGTTTACTAAACTTTACCCATGGCGCAGCATGTAGAAGTTGAAGGAATGTCTCAACCAGATGAACGGTAAACTAGACAAGAAGAGAATTAATGCCTTCACAAATCCGTGGTCTGCTCACATTCACCATAGTCAAATCGATTCCATACAAGTTTACGTTGTTCTTTTTCTTTTTAAAAAAAAAAAAAAGCATTTGTTGTTTGAGGAATATGAACATTTGCAAGATGTGAGAAGGTGGGAGAATGATAAACAGCATCTCACATTACTGAATATTTATTTTACTTCCAACACCAGTTTATGTCTTTGTAAGATTTGAAAAACAGAAACTTTAAAAATAAAGCTATGCGGGAGTAACTTCAAATTGGAGTTATTCAATATCAACTAAAGTGATTGTGTCTGTGTCTAGGAAAAAGCTACCAATTTAAATAAGGGGATACAGCCCTGAAGTGTGCACACATGAGATTAGAGAAACAGCATCGGGCGTGCTCCCAGCTACTGAGGCCGCGGCCTCCTCTGCGCGGAGCTTGTGGAGCTCACTCCATGAGGGTCTCCAAAGACTTTGCTCTGTGACAAAGCCTTGTAAAAGTCCCTTGCATCAGACTCAAATCAGAGCACGAGACGTGACGAGACAAGGACAGGTGCACCGGGCAGTAGTGGAGAGGGGCTGCCAGCCGGGAGAGAAACGCTGGGCAAAAGCAGCTCCACATTTTTATTGGTATGTGTTTGTAACACGTGGTGTTTTCATCCGTCTTGCGGGCCACGCTTTTATGTGTGTATGTCCTCTGTGTCTGTGTCTCATCTAAACCCCTGGATGTCTAATCTTCATGTCTATCTAATCTACATCTACACATAGCCTGCGTGTCTGTCTGATGGGTGCTGGTACCTAACCTATACCTACCTCTAAGTTTCTGCCTAACTGACATCTAGTGTATCTCATCTGTGTCTAACCCAGATCCACGCCTATGGACGCCTCCAGTGATGTCCACGTTGCCGCAGGCGGCCTCGCTCCCTCCCTCCTCCCCTCTGTTCTGTCCAGAGCTGCATTTCCTTCCCCTGAAGTCCTTCTCCATGGCTCCTCCCATCTCGCCAGTGTTTTCCTCTTGAATTCACTTCTATTTGCGCTTCTCACACACGAGGAACAACGCTATGCTTCTCTTTCTGTGCTTGACTTATGTCACTTAACACTGCGGCCTCAGGAGTCTTCCATTTCTCACAAGTGACCCGAATTCACTCCTCTTCAGCTGAGTCCCACTGTGTGTGCCTACCACGTTTTCTTTATCCATTTTATCTGTTGACGCACATTTAGGTACGATAATGAAGCCACGTATCAATGTGTGTTTTTTTTCTAGAGTAATTTCAGTCCTTATGTTGTCTATACTTAGAAAACAATAACCGAACCCAAGCTTATTGATACAATTCAGCCTGAAACACCTTTCAACAAAAAAGATATTTTCCAACCTCAGCCTCATCTTCACAATCCCTTGTGGAAGATGCACAACTGTCCCACCATCCATAAACCTGAAGCTGAGGACTTTAAGGAACTCATTCTTGGGTGAACACCTTCAAACCGTGAATGGCACAGTTTCTATGAAAACTTCTTGTTTGGGTTGATCTGATATTTTTTATTATTATTATTATTATTATTATTATTATTATTATTATTATTATTATTTGTGTAGTACAGGGTCTACAGGGTCTCGCTATGTAGATTGGACTCATTGGCCGCCACAGAAATTTAGGTGTCTTTGGAGGACTCCCTGTTTCTCAGGAGACCAGTACTTTTGATGTAGTTTAGCCAAGAATCACATAAGTATGTGAATCTCTCTGTCTCTCTCTCTCTCTTGGAATCATAATATAGAAACTAATTATTCATTACTTAAAACTTATCATATACAAAAAAAGAATATGGTATTATTCTTGAAATGAAGAGCACTTGAAGGCTGTCACATTCAGTTCTATATTAATTATATTTAGTATCACCTCACAGTCTCCCATTTAGTGTCTCGATCTCGCTCGCTTTCTCACCCTCTCACTCTCACTCTCGCACTTTCTCTTTCCTGCTTCAGTGGAGGAAAGGAAGCTGATGCGGGATCCTCCTGAAGAATTGTCATGAAGGACTAAAAAATACACATTAAACAATTCGTTCACATTTCCTGCAATGATTACAATAATCAGGAATGTATAAAGGAAAGAACTATTGGAATGTGGGAAGTGGGGAAAGAAAGAAAGAGAGAGAGAGAGAGAGAGAGAGAGAGAGAAAGACAGACAGACAGACAGACAGAAAGAAAGGTATTGTCTTAGTTATCTGGTGAATATAGCTAAGATAATTCTACTACTAATTTCTGTTAGTTTATTGAAAAGAACAGTCAGTGCTTAACTTTAAAATCAATTTTTGCACGCATATATCTGACAATCTGGCAACAACTATTCAGATAACAATATGCAATATAACAACAACCATTGTTAATTTCCTATCACCTTGTTTTGAAGTCCTGTGTCACTTTCAATGTTTTTTTAAGCTTTTTATTTGTTTTAAAATAAATCTTAGAATGAGTTATGAATAACTCAAGTGAGGCCTAACAAGAAGCTTGGGGAGATCTCTTGCAGGGTGCCTTTGCCCACCTTGCAGGCCTGGATACCACTTGATCCCGGTGGCAGGAAGATCTAGGACCAGGCAGGAGGCTACTAGAAACACGGGGACAGGGCACATTTTCCCTAAAGACAGAGGACAGGCTGGTGCAAGTTGGTGTGTGGCGTAGAGCAGACCCGTCACCCCAAATCAACACATCTGTGGTTAATGTTATAAGAGACTATGCATTTGATAATGGAGAGGAGCAGTGGGCCAAGCGGGGGAGCCTCTCACATGGTCAGCCACTCCTCCTTGTGTGAGGGTGGGCAGGAGAGAGGGTCAGGCTGAGCGTTCCATGGAGGGAAGAAATTCTGCCCTGTGGAGATACTCTTGAGTGCTTCTTCCAAGGATGCCCTGGGAAAACCTAGGGTCCATTGCAGGCACTGTTGGGAAGAAGACTGAATGCTTTTACCCCTTGTGGGTGGAGAGGGAGAGAGAGAGAGAAAGAATAAAAATACTTTTCAAAACATGTCTTCAAAGCTTCCCATCAGCCTGTCTGAGTACGTTAGCTCCGAGGTCCTCCGGAGGTCTCCACAGTGGACTTGAGGACCAAGGAAGCTTTCTGGGCAGCCACTAGCTTGCCTCCCATCGCCAGGCTCTCTCTCTTGGGTCAGGCTTCACCCTTCTTGCGAATGGCTGGGAGCTAACGACACCATTTCAACAGCGGTCAGGTTCAGAGCAGCGCACGCCAGCACCAGCTGCTCAGATCTGTTACTAGGTGTGCAGCAGGCCTGGCGCAAGCCTGGGCAGCCAACTGATTTCTCTGCTGCCCCGCAGGGGTATGGCTTCTCCCACGTGAGATCCACCACCTTGATGGCTTCTCCCATTCTGCGCGGCCCCTGCGCACTTCTCGGGCCAGGAAGCTCTGCTGGGAGGGTGCACGTGGGAGTCAGCTCTCCGGTGTCGGTGTCCACCGGGCCTCACGCTAACCCCTGCGTCCACGTTCTTGCCTTGCAGAGATGCTGGAGTCCAACAATGTGATCTCGTTCCACGGCTTGGCCAACAGCTCAAGCTACCACACTTTCCTACTGGATGAGGAGCGAGGCAGGCTGTACGTCGGGGCGAAGGATCACATCTTCTCCTTCAACCTGGTTACTATCAAGGACTTCCAAAAGGTAGTTTAGTGCTGTGTGCACCGCGGGGCTTTGCACTTCGCGTGGACACTATGGTCCTTGGAAACATCTCATGGTGTATGGGTTCTCTAGCTCCTTGGAATCATGACCAGTTACAGAAAATGGTTGGAAATTATTATTTTATCTTTTAAAACACAAATGCCACTAATAGCAATTAAAAAAAAAAAAAAAAAAAAACAACGTGGGCTAGGGAGATAGCACCCAGGCTCAATCCCCCATATCGCATGGCATGCCAGCCCCAGAACCCCAGGCATACCACGCTGGCCACTGAAACCAGGTGTAGTGGCCTATGCCTGTAATCCCAGCAGTGGTGAGGCTCAGACAGGAGGGTCAGTAGGAGTCCAAACTGTGTAGCAAAATTCTGCACTTAATAAATAGATTGATAAATAAATAAATAAGATAGCAATAGTAAAAGCCAATTCATTTAGTAAGCAATAGAAGTCAAAGATGAGGGCTGGTGAGATGGTTCAACAGTCTAAAGCACTTGCTTAGGCAAGCGCAGGCAACTGCCGGGACTGCAGTTCGATCCCTGGCACCACATGCTGAGCCAGTCACACCCCCATGGCACACTGAGCCAGCCATTTAAATATAAATAAGTAAATAAATAAATAAATAAATAAATTTTTTTTTTAAGTCAAAGGTGACTCTACAGTGCTTCCAACGACCTCTGTGAGAGTCCCCAGCACTAGCTTAGCATCCCACGGCTCCACAGTTATCCCTGCATGAAGCTGTGCGCTGGGCCACTAGGCAACCCACGGAATGGACTGCAGTCCGCCCGTGCATACAGACTCATCCTCCCCGGGATTGCCATCCCAGGCACAGGTCCTCACTGCTGTCCACCGGCTGCTGGGACACATGCCCTGTGAGTGTGGGCAGGGTCTCATTGGCACAGTCGCTGTCATCACCGGCCTGCTCTCTGTGCCCATCTTGGATCACAGCAACAGACTGCAATAGCCATGGTGATGATCACCTGGCCCAGAAAACGGAAAGTGCCTGCTGCCTTGCCTTGCAAAGAAAAGCCTTGTCAACCTAATGTAGCGGGTGAGCTTTTGACATGGGAGTTTTTGCAAATGTGGTCACTGAGACATCAGCAAACATAGGTCTTATCCTTATTCTTCAGAGTGTTTCTGGCTTATTTCATCAAAAAGATAGGCAGTTCGGAAAAAGCACAGATTGACAAATGCATGGGAATTGGCCAAGTCTGCTTGCTGCACCTTCAATCTGCCCTGGGAAGAGTGCTGTCCACTCTCTGTCCCTGTAGAGCAGGCTCTCCTCATCAAGGCACCCACAGCAACCATAGCCCAGCACCCTTTTACAAAACATGCTATCCAGTGGGCCTGTGACAGTCCGGCTTCTTCTCAACATGGGAAAGTGGTGTGCACCTCAACTATCCAGAAAAGGGTTTGCTGCATGATAGCTTTTCAAACAGTGATTAAGTTGTGAAAGGTTTTGTTCAGGATGGAGAATTTGCTTCAACTTATAAAGGCCTATATAAGTTGATTTCCTCCATATGGCTCTGGAGAGGCCAGGGGAGCTGCTCCTTGCGGAAGTTTACACAGAGAAGCATAAAACAAAATTTCCTATTCTAGGCCATAACAACCCTCGCATGTGGCAGTCCCAAGCTGTTCTTGGCTGCCCTGTGTGCATGGCTTTCAAAAGACGATGCTAAGCTCACAGATCATCAGAAATGTGTTTCCATGTCTGGGAAGCCTATTTTTATTTTAAAAGACGAACTGTTTCCAGGTAGGACCACAGTTCCCGACTGTCGGTTGTGGAGACCCTCGGTGGCTTCAGCCTCCCACATTCCTGTGTGGCCTCCCTTTCGTCCTTCACTGCACAGCTTTCCTTTGGGCTAGCAGGGCCCGCACCTTCTGGTCTCCTGTGCCCAGGGCTCCTGGCCCCTCTGGCTCATGCACCTGCTCTTCTGATGACTCAGGTGTCCTTACACACTCGGGGGACCGTGCTGGAGAAAGAGCCAGGGCAAGCCGCTGTCTTTCACCTCCACCCTCCTGTCCAGTGCTCTTCAATAACATGGGGCTGAAGTAGAGCTGGCGTTTCTCCAGAGCCCCGTGGAGGACGGCCATGGTATGGCAGGGCTGGGCCAACCTGTGAGGAAGCGCCCGGAGTCAGGTGGATTTTCATGCTAAGGATGATGCTTTTATTATTCATGAGTGATTTGACTGACTACTTTGGAAAAAGCTAGAAGAATAAGTCAACTGACTGTTTTAATTTAAACTCACAAAGACACGTGAACAAAAGTGCATAAAGGCAGAATACAGGTGTTGAGATTTTAATTGTAAAAGTGAATGCATACCTAATAATGTTGAGGCTTGCAAGAATTTATTTATTTACTCATTCATTCAATTATTTTTTTATATTTATTTGGTAAGGAGTCTCGCTATGCAGCTTGGACTACTAATTATCCTCCTGTGTCAGCCTGCTCAGCGCTGGGGTTACAGGTGCTCACCAGCCAGCCCGGTTTCCGTGGTCCACACTGAGGCATTGCATACAGTACTGGGGATCAAACCCAGGTCCTTGTGTTTACCAGGCAGGCGCTTAGACTGCTGAGCTAGCTCTCCAGCCCTGTTTAGGCTTTTTACATGTGTGACATGAATTAAAACGCACTTACCATGTGCTAATACACTACCTTATCATGGCTCAAATTCCTGTTGTTAAAGGTGCTGTGTTTCCTTTGTAATTCCCCGTGTGGACTGCCACAACCTCCTCCCAAGTTTAGGACCCCCAGTACTGCGTGCTCCGGAGGGCTCTACATGAATGATAATCAGTTATTTCCAGGCTAAAAGCTTTCCTGCAGACATAATTGATTAGCTGCCACCATCTCTGGCTTTTTCTTTTCCATGTGACATTTTTCCTTGAAATTAATATTAGTGGAAGAGAAAGTTGAATAAAAGCACAATAAATTTTTTCTGTCCAATTCAGTTAGTACTCACTGGCATTGATCAGGGAATCTAAAAAACTTTGTATTAAAATGTAGATGCTAACCATTGAATTATTACTGTGGAGAGAAACGCATCCGACTGCCCAGCCGCCAGGGACCTCTTAGCTCATACAGTAAATGGAAAAGTTCAAAAGGACAAAGACCGAAGGTTAGGGATCAAAACATAGACAATACTCCTCCAATTGTCTACATGTAGCCCACAGCGAGGCTGCGATTTCTAACCGTACCTTTTAAAAAAGAAATAATAATAATGCACTTCAGTCTTAATTTTTGTTTGTTTGTTTCCTTGAGAAGCTGGTTTTCTGCAGCCCTTTTAGTCTCATTCTGACACCTCATCCTAAGATTTGGATCCCAGAAATTGATCGGGAGTGACCAGTGTTATAGTTTCAACATCAGTCTTTCTTAGAAAATGCTAACCTAGGGAAACATCGGCTGTACCTTACAATGGTGTTCTCCCATTCGGTCATGGTCACACCGCACAAGCGCAGCACCTACTGCCCTCTCAGTGGTGGCTGTCCCCACCCCACCACACCTCCTCTAAGGGCTGCATTCTCCCCATCGCCTTGCGTACCTGCGAGAGCAGGGGGTGGGCAGTGACACCTGTGAGCCCACACCAATGCACTCGCTCACCAAAAGGTCCAACCTGAAGACTCCTGTCGCAGTGTCTCACTGAACTGTCCTCACCTCTGTCACCCCCCCCCCCAAGGACTGTATGTAAGATTGAGTCTTTCAGAGAGCTGGACTGACCCCAAGTACTGGTTCTTTTGTGTCCTCAGATCGCGTGGCCCGTGTCTTATACCAGAAGGGACGAGTGCAAGTGGGCCGGGAAAGACATCCTGGTAAGCCTCGCTCTCCTGCATTGTCTTAGTGGTTTCCTAAGTAAGTCTTTTTATACTGCCACTTACTGTTATTAAAAATTCTACCAAGCCTCACACTTGGGAATCGGATCAATGTCAAGAAATACAGTGGAGCTGTTCAATGCCGGAAGCACCAAGCATTGTGGGTTCCTGGGGCGAATCTTCCTTAGTGAAGCTATGTACATGCTGGCCTGTGCTATACCCACATATCTGCACATGAAAAATACTTGTAATTCATAGATAAATCATTTACAGGAATTGTAAGACCATAATTGCCTGTTATTTATACATTGTCAATATTATAAAATGTTCAAAACGCCAAGAATGTATTATCAAAGTTTCATTGTCTGAAAGCGTTGCCCTCTGGAAGAAGCTGCCCCAACCAAGCCAGAGCCCAGCGAATGTGCGTGGGCAGCCTGCCCAGGGTCGGCTCAGCTGACACAGAGCAGCTTCCTCAGGCAGCGCTCGTATTCCGAGGCTTGAGAAGCGAGCCCTGCGTCCGTGGGACAGACATAGAGGGGAGAGAGAGATCAAGAGAGAGAGAGAGAGAGAGAGGGAGGGAGGGAGAGAGAGAGAAGAAGAGGAAAGGAGGGAAGGAGGGAGGGAGAGGGAGAGAAAGAGAGAGAGAGAAAAGAAGAGGAAGGGAGGGAGAGGGAGAGGGAGAGGGAGAGGGAGATGGAGAGGGAGAGGGAGAAAGAGGAGATAGCTCTACAAAAGATAAGAATACTCTTCAAAGCCCACCAGCACAGGCGGAATCTGCCTTCCCAGTGAATGCGTGATCTGATGCAATCGTTAAACCTGATACGTTTAGTCCTTGGCTTCGTCTCCTTACTATTGCTTTACACTGTCCTGTTACTGGAGATGCATTTTATGCATGAACAACACATGTTATTAAAATTTATTTTACCTATCAGGCAACCTTATTCAAGTCTTGTCCCAATGTATGTAATTCTATGCGTCTTAATAGGCTTCCTGGCATCCCTTGATCAGCTTGGCACTTCGGTTTATAGACCTATATGTCTGCATTTCTTTTTTCTATGTGGGATTTTAGAAATGGCAACTGAATAAATTCCTGGGATTTGTAATGTTTCTTCCCTGACAATCACAGACGCAGACATACAAATACCACAATTTACTTTTACCAATACTATAAATGACCAATTTGCAAGGAAGAGTCTCCTTCCCACAGCTGATCCCCGAGTGGTCAGCGCGAGCTGTGAGATGCCACCCAGCCTTGCAGGTGTGTGGCCGGCAGTGGGCAGTGTGGACAGCGGCTGCTCTCAGAGAGCGCTTGCGATGCTAGGAACCCCAGGAACTAGGCTCAAGGGGCTCCTTTAGCCGTCAGAACTCCGAGAAACCCTTCGAGTAAGACCTGACCTGCACACAGGAGGCCACAAGCCCTCCCACCGGCTCCTGCAGGCGCTCTGAGTTTTGGAGGGAGCGTTTACCTCGCGTGGGATTTCCCTAGGGAAAAGTGCTCTGAAGGTCGCAGGGTCCTGGCTAAGTCCTCCTGGGGATGAGCAGGCTGCTCAGCGCAGGAGCAGAGCTGAGGGCCGTGGTCAGTCCATGCACGCAGCGAGTGGGCATCCCCACGAGGCTAGCCTGCCTTCTTCCTATGGCTCCACAAGCCCCTGCACTGCCCGCCGTAGCTCGTAGGCTACCACGGGGTGGATCATACCAAAAGCGAGCGCTGCCCCCCTCCCACGCCACTGGGAAGAGCCAGCCTCTCATAGCTCTGCATCAAAGATACGCATTATTGCGATGGCTGGAATTTGGACTACTGTGCCCCAAAGAGGGCACGGTATGGTAAATGTGGAGGCTCCAGCTGGACACGCAAGTATGCGCAATGATGCGCGTTGCTGTTGGCTCTGCATATTAGTACAGGTGCAGCTATCTCCATGTGTATGAGCACACATGCACATGCCTGCAAACTCCCATGTGCACAGGTGGTATAGATGCGTGTAATGGAAAAACATGTCTGACATCATTAACCTAAAATGAATTTTTCTCTTGCAGGAGCGATTGTGCGGACTACAGAGCATAGGCTTTTAGTATGCATGCTGGGGGTTAAGGCTCTCAGCTTCACTGGGGCTGTAGCACTTCTTTCGTTAGAGAAACAAACTGCTCATGAACTTTTCCACTGCTATTACTTAAGTTATTTGAAAAAACATGTTAGCCATTGACTGTTAGAAAGAAACCCTGGATGATAGGACAAGTACGGCCCCATATCTGAGTGCGGCCTGCTACTCTGCGCTTGTCTTTTATATTTCCCAGGGCTTAAAATCCACTTTGTTGCTCACAATAACATTTCTATTGATGGATTAACTTCCTTGACCCTGTTTTGCAAATGAAAACTGAGTCCTTGCTAAGCTGGTAGAAGAAGCTGTTTTGAATCAATAGCTCTCAGAATCTTCTTTGTTTATCCTGCTAAACCGGCTCTCCACACTGAGTTTCAATAAAACCAAATGGCAACCGTATGAATGCTAGAAATATTTTCAACATCATTAGAAATCAAAATTTCAACCATCTGAGAAAAATAACAGAAAAAAAAATTAAAAAGCAGATTCCCATAACATTCCTGTTCCTGGACGCGTTTCCAAGAGCGGTCGGTGCACACACCTGAACCGTGTGGCTGCTTGGAAATTCTGAGGGGTTCTTAGCAGGGATCCTTGGTTCTTAACAGGTGTGCTCGTTTCTCATGCGATGCTACCCGGTAATGCATCTGCCAAGTTCGCACAGCTTGAATCGCGCGGGCTGAGCAGATCTTGTGTCTGCCCTCAGGATGCAGGAGAACGCGCGCTGCCTACGCAGCTCGAGCCTGACCGCTTCAAAGCACACGCGGCACCCATTGCACATTGCGTTCACCTTCTCCGTGGTCAAAGGGTCATCAACCTTCCGTTTTAAAGTTTTGGAGGCATTTTATTTCATGTCATTCCTTATTTATTTTGGATTTCTGAAACAAAGTCTTGCTCTGTATGCCAGGCTGGTCATCATGAACTCACCGGGTAGCCCAGGCACCGAATCCTTCCATCCCAGCCTCCTGAGTGCTGCGTGGCCCAGAAGTTGCAGGCTACTTTTGAAGGCCGTTTATGCATACAGAGCCTTGGGAAACAGAGTGCTCCTCTGAGTGCTCGCCCATAGCCTGAGGCAGTAGGCAGAGCTCCCTCTTGGAACTTCAGGTCCCACAGGGGAGGACAGGCCTGCAGCAGCGCCCTCCCTGAGGCCCACGCAGCTCCGGGCACTGCAGTTGCCCTCCCACTCAGGAAAGCAGCTCACCAGGCGGGAAGCCATCTCCTCACTGTCCTGTGATGCCACACAAAGCACACTGCAGTCTGGGTTCTGGGGCTCTTGTGGCGGTCAGGGCCTCTACCTCTACCCCGAGGCCACACACCCAGCACCACAGCACGGATCCTTGATCCTTGATGATTCTGACCAACCCTGGCTATCGTGGGTAGGGCTGCCCTCCTTGATGCACGGATGGAGGACGCAGTCCGGTTGTTCATTTTAAACAGGGAGAAGTTCTCGCACTGTGTGTGCGTGGGTGCTCTGGGGGTGGGCGTGGCCGAGCTGGAGGAAGGATGGCAGCGTCCGCTCCATAGCAGGGTGCCAGTGGCGGCGAACCTCAGCCCGCACTCCACCCCAGCAGCGGTCAGGTGCGCTTCTCCACTCTATTATTCATTCCCTTTGATGAGTTAACTAAGTGCATCCTTTTCAGGGTGATTAAATGAGCCCAGTTTGAGCACTCAGTAGAAGGTACATGGAAAATGAAACTTGTCTTGAAGTCTACTAAGAAACTAAATTATATTCGTTTTCGAATCACATGTTTTATTCATGGAGCAAAAGACTATAGTATGAGGGGGCTGGGGAGATAGCTCCGAGGCACAAGTGCCTGCCTGACAAGTGCAAGGTTGTGAGTTTGAACCCCGGTCCCGCAAAAAAAAAAAAAAAAAAAAAAAAAAAAAAAAAAAAAAAAAAAAAAAGACTATAGTATGAATGGTGTCTGAAATTGCAGTGGGCTGCATCTCAGATACATTTACTTTTGTTTACAGATACTTCAATTTTACTTATAAAATAAGACTAATGTTGGTGTTATTATTTAAAATACAGATATTTTATAAAAACTAAAGGAAGTTTGGGCTGGCCAGATAGCTCAGCAGACTAAAGCACCTACTTAGGCAGAGCATAGCAGCTGGGGTTTGATCCCCAGTATGCCGTGCCAGCCTCACCCCTGGGGGCACGCAGAGACTGGGCGTGGTGGCACACAGAGCTTGGGAGGCTACCATCAGGGATCACGGTGATTCTGATCTGCACTGTGAAGCACTGTAGACCCTGTGCTAAATATATTTTTTTAAAAAAATAAGAGTTTGAGGACTTGGTTCATTTTCATTAGAAATGCTAATTACGTGCTCCGTTGTCTGCAGTGAGGGTCGAACTCTGGGCACTGGTGACCAGCTGGGCACCACAGTGCCCCAAGCACCAGTGGGTGCAGCTCTAGAGTACCCCGACTATCACACTCTGCAGGGTGCATTGGTGCGCAGGGAAGGGAGTCTGCCAGTTCCGCTGATGGCTCCAAGCTCCTCTGACGTCTAAGCTCTACCGACTGTCGCTGGCTGTCTGCTTCTTTCCATTGCTGATGCTCTTCACAAATACCGTGCTTCTGCACTTAGACTGGTTTTCTAAATTTGTTTTGGAGGAGTAGCATCTAAAATTCACCTTATGCCCACTAACCACGAATGTTTTCTGTAATTTTTTTCCTCTCCTCTCCTCTTTCCTCTCCTCTCCTCTCCTCTCCCTCCCCTTCCGCCTTCTATTCCCCCTTCCCCCCTCCTTCTCACATGATAGGGAAAGTGGGATACAGACATTATGGTATCTCTAAAGACTTGACAATCTGTTCAGAAATAGGACATTAATATTATTAGCAGAATGTTCATGAAACTTCTCATTATCACACTGTAAACATTTTCACTGTACTGTATGCTATACATCGTACTGGATGAGGGCAATTTGAGCATATGGATGTGTGCCTGTTCTACATATATTCATACTAAAAGTTGCATTCGAAATTTTTTGTATTTTTAGGGAAGGATCTCCTGGGTATTCGGGGTCTCACTACTAGATCAGACTCATGGTGATCCGCCTGTTTACAGCCTCCCAAGAGCTGGGATTACAGGCATGTATCACTACACTCAGTCTCAATTGCAGACTCAGCATCCCCAGGAGGTGGAGCCAGCCCGGTAGAACCAGGGATGGAAGTCCTAGTCCTTGGGCCTGCTTGTGGGTGCTTTAATCTGTTGAGCTATTTGGCCGACCCTACATTTTCAATATTGATATTGTGCTTGAAATAATATGAAATGAGAATTCTTTTTTTTTTTTTTTTTTTCTTTTTTTGCGGGACCTAGGTTCAAACTCAGCACCTTGCACTTGCCAGGCAGGCACTTGTGCCAAGGAGCTATCTCCCTGGCCCCTGAAGTAAGAATTCTAGAATTCAATGTGCACTTTAAGAAGGGGGCCCCTTCTATTTTAGAAATACATAGAATAATGAATGGGGCGTGGTTGTTTTCAGCTTGTCACATCCACGCCCACGTATTTCACAGAGCCACTGCATTGCAGGAGGACAGAGCCGGTGCGGACGAGAGGCCAGGCTCAGGGTGGAAGAGCTTGCCTTCTCCTGGCTACTTCGTTAGAAGCACGGCTAATTCGTAGTTAGGTCCTGGGCACAATACGTGGCAGGACATCGTCTGAGACCATACGTGACTGAAGCAGCTGAGGAAGCTTCCGATCTGGCGCCGATGGCCACGTCAAGAAAGGCTGGCCAGACACTGACCAGGCAGTGCCGCCGTTGCACCAAGCACACTCAGGAGCGCATCATGGGCCCCACTGCAGCTTCTAGCAGCCAAGCAGCCAGTGCAAGCGCCTGGTGTCGCCCACCTCTGACCCGCGAATTGCAGCCTCAGACTAGTACGTGAAGCTGATTCCTCGCCAGTTCTCTTTTGCCATGATAACTGCATTCCCCCTGGCTGTTTTTCTGAACTTATTTGGGAATATATTTTACGTTAGAGTAAAATATATTTTACATTAGAGTAAAATGTCTTTAATAAATATATTTATTTGTTAAATGAATGTGTTTGTTATATAATATAGTTTATGAATTTACGAATATAGGCATAATTTATTGATATCAGGGAATTTTATTTAAATAAAAACAAATAAATTTTAAATTCTCCAACTTCCAAGTCTTGGCTGTATTTACAAGTTATCTCCACAGGCCAACCTGCTCGTGTTGCACGCGCACGCGCACGTATAGATGCACAGGTACTGGGGCAGGTTATTACGGCAGAGACATCGTTTGAAGAAATATTTTACAAAAATATGTCAGAACAAGTGAAATTTCTTGTTAGATACCTCACTCCGTGCGAAGCAGAAGAGCGCGGCTCATCTATGAAGCCCGCCACCACTATGCCCGGTTCACTCAAATAATGTCGCCAGCGTTTCCAGTCCGAGGACTCCGCAGGGGCGCTGTCTGACCCCGCACCAGCTGCGCCATCGCCCTGGAGGTCCCTTTCTTTCCTAGAGCCGCCACCCAAAGCAGGCGGCGAGGGGACGGCCCGTCCTTGTGCAGCTCCGGGGTTGGGACGCGATCGCGCTGCCGAAGCACCGGCGGGCTTCTCATTCTTTGGCTTGCGGACCACCCGAGGCCTGTCCCCACTGCCAACCTGGTGTTCTCAGCTCCTGGTCCTGTGCACCCACTGGACTGGACCAGGCCCTGCCCGCTGGCTCCTTCCCGAGGGAGCTCCCCAAAGCCGGTGCAGGCACAGTCCTCCTTCCAGGGAACAGAACGCCACTGCCAGCAGCATCCTACAACGGGAATTCAGTGAATCTGTGGGCATTTAACTTACTGTCGCCACATTTTATATGGTGAAAGGTATTGCTGTCCTAAGCTTTAATTTCTTCCGTTCTTTAAAATGCAAATGAATTTTAAGCTCTTAATAGAGGAAGAAAAAGGAAAAAGGCAGTAACCCCAAGGAACATCGTGAGCGTCAGAGTAAGCCTGATGCGTCGGGATCCTTCTCATGAGTTCTTCACCCGTGCGGAGGGCGTCGTTCCATTCAGGAGTACAAGCTGTGTAGTGGGAACATTTTCTATCATTCATCATACAGCATACGCCATCAGCCCTTCCTCGGAGTTCTGGGCTTCCTTGTTCTCTCCTTTGTGTTGACTGAAAATGCTATGTGCCTTTCTTCTTCTTCGAGTAACGCGGTTTGTCTATGAGGAAAGCATGCTAGTAGCATTAAATACGGAGCAGAATCCTCTTCGCTCTTAATCTCCACATTGCGACTCTTCCTGCCCGATGTAAATGGACGACTTCAGTGCTATGAGCACTAAGTACTCAGCACTGAGTAAAACGGGAAATCAAAAGAGCAATGCTTTTGAAGCTATGTAGATTTTCCCGTGTGTTAGTTCCTTCTCTCTTGGGGGTCAAAATGCCCGGAACCCATGACTTAAAGAAGGAGAGACGGTCTTATTTGTTTCCATTTCAGTCCATAGTTAGCTTGACCCAAGGTAAGATGTCTCGGTGGAAGGCCTGGCTAGAAGAGAGCTGCTGAGGGTAGGAGGACCAAAGCAGGGAGAGCGAAGGGCGGCTTCCGAGGGAGGACGGAAGGGAGGCCACACCTCCAGGGCCACCTCTTCCGGCTGGACCTTCTTGCCAGACCTCACCTCCAACTGGGGAGTCAGCTCTGGGCCCCGCCCTCAAGTCACCTCCGGAGAGTCCTGCCGGAGTCATAAGAGTACAGGAGGTCTTGCAGACATCTCCTGATTTTACAAGAAAATTATTGGAGCAGACCTCATGTAATATTTTATAGTAATCTACATTCATTCATTGCAATATGAGATGGAAAAAGTTTATGTTAACTAGCTTATAATGGACGATAATCCAGGGACAACTCTTGGTACAAATAGGATGATTAGTTAGACTACGATAATTTATAGAAATTATGAATTGCAGTTCTAAACGGCAATACAAGTTCCTGTGGTGCCTGTGGAATGCTTCAGTGAAACTGTTCTGGGTCACTTCAAGTAGCAAAAGAGAAGAGTCAAATGGCATTGGTGGCACTACCACACTTGAAGGTAGAAGCACGTGGGAGAAAAAGCGCTTTAGAATCTTAAGCAGCATTTCTACAACTTCAGAATAGTGAATGGACCGAAAACTAAAGCTTGACCCTAGTCTATCACCATGCACGAAAATAAAGTCGAAATGGATTAAAGATCTAAATATTAAAAGTGAAACATTAAATCTCCTGGAAGAGAAAGTGGGAGGAAACCTTGAAGACATCGGAGTAGGTAAAGAGTTCATGGATGGAAATCAAATTGCACGTTTAACACTTGAAAGCATCAACAAT
>PVJA010007508.1:49562-68463 GCA_004027025.1 Myocastor coypus | reverse complement strand
GTTGGCGCTGCCTGTGCAGATAGCTCCAAGCAAGGACAGGCACCCTCTGACTACTTGCCCCTCTCTGCAAGGACATACAGAGCTCTCTACAGACAAGATGCCATTCATGTGGGGAAGTCTCCACCAGCACCAATGACAGAATGAGGCCAGAGACCACAGCCACATGCTATTTCCTCCTGGGTTGATGTTTTCATCCTTCTCATTGAAAATATGACTGTGCTTAAAATTACAAAGCCTAACATATACAAATCTTAAAAAGATGATGGCCAAAAGACTAATACCACACTGCAGTTATAGTACATAGCAGCAGGCCCTGAGCACACCCCTGAATAGGCAGTCACCTCCTAATGAACACTTGCAGCTCTCTCTTAGGCTGCAATTGTGGATACATTCAGAGGGACATACCCACAATTGGTATCAGGCCAGATGCTGAGGTGCCTAAGGCTCTCATCTGCAGATCATCTAAACCTCTGTGGTGATGAGCTGGGCATGGTGGTGCACGCCTGTAATCCCAGCACTGGGGAGGCTGAGGTAGGAGGATCGGTGCGAGTTCAAGACCAGCGTGAGCTACCAAAGTGAGCTCAAGGCCAGCCTGAACTGCATAGCGAGACCCTGTCTCAAAAAGACAAATAAATAAATAAATAAATAAATAAATAAATAAATAAATAAATAAATAACCAACCAACCAACCAACCAACCTCTGTGCTGGGAGCTGGGCTGCTGACACAGAAGCTGCAGGACCCTGGTGATGACATGGGAACCTAGTCATTGGTGCTGCCCACGTATGCACACATGCAGATTCTGAAACCTTGGTCTATCACAGGAAAACACCAAGATCATCAGAAAAGAGGACCTGAAAAGATACCAGTCCACTCGAGAACAGGGGACAGGATAGTGGCCCATAGGAATGCCCACTAGGCACAAGGCTCACCCAACAAGTCAGGAGTTCATCTCTTGTAGCCCTCATCCAGTGGTATCAGCCCACCCCATGAGTTAGCCTCAGCAAGGCTGAGGACCCAGGTCATAAGCTCCTATATCTGAAGGCAAGCCTGGTTGGCTGTGGGGTAACACTTGCTGGATAAGATTGCTTGGTGTCTGTCAGAAGTATGGAAGCATGGAAGCCACCCAGGGGAGCCTTGCTATAGGTGAAGCAAAGCTAAGGATTCATCAGAACTCCAGAGAAAATACTGTCTAGTCAAGTACAGAGCAGCTCACAACAGGACTCCGGAAGTGAAATGTCACTTGAGGCCAAATGAATAGAATGAGTGGCTACACGGTGGGCTGGTCAGGACTATTTTTTTTTATGTTCACTGCTTCAGTGATTTTCTGTCAAAAAATGCTAACAAGCATGAAAGTCTTTAAGAGCTTCACAATCTTTCAGTTTGTTCACCAATACATTTCCTACAGTGTATTTGTTTCCCAGGCTGGTGTGACATGGCTCTCGATCATGCTTGTCTGCTGCCTGATGGATCAGCCACCACTGGGCGCCTGGGCCAGCCTTTAGCAAAGTCTGTTACAAATTTCCCACCAGAGAGCACACATGAGGGATAGAAGGATGGCTGCGTAAGGCCCTACACAGCAAGGCTGGCCTGGAAAAATATGATCAGAGACTCCCAGGACCGCCCACCTACACTGTCCTCTTGCCTACAGTCAATGCCCCCAGCTCACAGTTCACTGGCCCAGATGCCTCATGCCCAGTGGACCTGAAGCCTGCAGGGGTAAAAGGGAAAGCCAAGGTCAATCAGCTGCCATGATCAGAAGGGCTGTGAACAAAAGGGACGTGTAACTGGCCTTCATTTCTCAGGAGATCACATGCTGAAACGGTGTAAGTCAAGAGATGAGGCCAACCTGGGGGACTGAGCAAGGGTACAGGGGTGATAATTAATCAAGGTGTACATGGAAACAGGGCCACTCCATGGGGTTACCAGGTTGTTTTCCTGTGTCCCCTCCTCACAGCACACCCTCTGGCACCCAGGTACAGGTAGGGTATCAAACAGAAGACTGGTGAACAATTCAACCTTTTGTGACAGAGGGGCCACCCTATTCTAGCACACAGCATAGGAAGGAATCCAGAATCCCAATCTGCAACAGTTTTCTTTAAGGATACAGGGACATGGTGTGAGGTACTGACAGCCGGGCAGGACACCAGCAGGCCAGGCTGTCATGTTCGGCAAGTGGTTCCCAGCCAGGGGCATATGCAGGGCTGTCAACAGCTGACAGACAGAACCCCACACCCAGGCCACAGAGTGGGTCCTGCCTGCAGATGCAAATGTCATATGCCCAGCTTAGCCCTGGAGGGACACCTGCAGGACAGATATATACCTCTAAGATTAAATGAGAGAAACAACAAAAACACTGAATCTTAAGAGCTGAAAAAGCCCAGAGGAAGATGCCATGCGGTCCACTGGGGACCTATGACTGCAGACACACCCTAGATGACTCAACTATGTGGAAACAGACCACTATGGGCACACAACTCATATACAACCCAGTGGACCAACTATAAACCAAAAGACAACTCCAGCCAGTCCAGAGCATAGCACAGAGCAAATGTGGACTTGGGAATAATGTCACATTCAAAAATCAATATAGTCTTGCCTAATGTAAAGAATGTCTTTTCAGGGCCAGCCAAATAGCTCAGTGGATTAAAGCACCTGCAAGCAAGCACAGAGGTCAGCAGGGGTTTGATCCTGGGGCTCACTGAGACAGCAACTGAGACTGGGCATGGTGGCACATGCCTGCAATCCTAGCTCTTAGGAAGCTGTAAACAGGCAGAATGCTGAGTCTGATCCAGTAGTAAGACCCTGAATACCCTGTAGACCCTTCCCTAAAAAATACAAAAAATAAAAAAGAATGTCTTTTCAATATTGTAATTTCTGCCTACATGGACACAAAGCTAAAATTATCTACACTCTGCTATTATTTCTGGTGGAGTGCTGGTTTTCCTTATTAATAAAACACACAGAACAACTTGCATAGTTTATACACAGAGTTTACTTATAACAAATATTTCCCTTTTCAATTAAATCACTTTAGTTTGACTATTTACAAGCCATTAACCACATGACTAGATAAAATATGACAGCATTATGGTATATAATTAGGATTCATAAATTGCATAAAGTATATAATTAAATGAGTTCTGACATACCAATATACCCATGAAACTATTACCACCATCAAGACACTAACATCCATCACTCCCAAAAGTTTGTGTCCCTTCATCTCTACATAATCCTCCAGCCCCACCTCAGCTGTCCCTAATAAATCACCAGCTGCTTTCTATCATTACAGATTGGGTTTTACTCTTAAGCACTTTATATGCTCTTTGTCTGGTTTCTTTAACCAGCATAATTATTTCAACACTCACCACGTCACCGTGTGTATGAGCAAGCTTCCTTTTCATCCCTGAGCAGTAATGTGGTCTACCACGCAGGGGATATGTGGCTAATCTAAACAAAGCTGCTAGGAGCACTAGTCTTTGGGATGCAGGTTGTTTCTCTGAGGTAAACAGAAGGAACAGATGGGCCAAACTGTAGGTACATTTTTGAAGTTTTCTTTTTAATTTTAATTTATTCTGTACCATGAAAGTAAGGCATACAAATCACAGCTTGGGTACAGTACTGACTAATATTAAAAACACTGAAAGATCATTTGCACGCATTCCTCACCTTTAATTTTACATCCTGTTATAGAAAAGTACTGTTAACACACAGCTCTAATTCCTTACAAACCTAGTTGTCAAGCAGCAAGATGACACGCACCATAGCACAGAAAGGATACTTCTTTTGAGAAACCGTATGAGCAGCAGTTGGTAAATGGCTATGCATAGAACTGACTTGGAGAGCAACGCTAAACATTCCTCAAAGCAGACAACACAGTGGGAATGCACATTGGTGCAACCATTATGGAAAGCAGTGTGGAGGATCCTTACAAAACTAGAATTGGAAGTTTCGTTCAATCCAGCTATTCCCCTACTGGGAATCTTCCCAGAAGAACTGAAAACTTCATACCATAGTGATATCGGTGCACTTATGTTTATAGCAGCCCAATTGGTAATAGCCAAATCTTGGAAACAACCAAAATGTCCATTATATGAAGAATGGTTAAAAAAATGTGGTATTTTTATACAATGGAATACTACTCATCCATAAAGAATGATAAGTTTGAAGACTTCATATATAAATGGATGTATATTGAACATATACTCATTAGTGAAATAAACCAGACCTATATATGTAAATATCATATAATCTCCCTAATATAAGAACTTTAAAGAAGAAAACAAGAATTTAAGGGCATAACACAGCTGAATGTGTTATGGACTAAACAACGAAGCGACCGGAAGCAGATAAAGCAGAAAACATATCAATAGCAAAACCATACACTGATGTACACAGGATGAATCAGATATTGGTCTTAAGAACCTTCAAGGGGTTCAGCATATTTATTATAGCACAATGTAACGCTAAAATTATGTTTGGAATACATGTCACTCTTGTCTTTTTGATATATACTGCTCCTTATGTAAACTCAGTTACTGTCATTCTCTCAAGAGTAGTACTTGAAAATAAGAGACTGGGCCAAATACCATATTCTTGAAAGGGTACAATTTTGTATTTCCATGAATTTCCAAATATTTGTGTCAAAATTGTGTAACTGCTTATATCACATTGTATGGAAAGTTATTAGAATATCAATGATGGCCAGAAAATATCATTTCCAGGCTAAGTCAAAGATATTTGATACTCAGAAAGCCAGTGATAGTAAGCTCAAGTACCTATGTTACAGAGTAATAGTATCACAAAGCTTTTCTGCTGGAGGGCTCAGAATATAAGTTGACAGACCAAAAATTGGAGAAAAAGAAGGGCTATAAGGATAGCCAATATTTTGGCCCTAGCCCTTCAAGGTCAAAAAAGACCCAGGATATAAGGGAACCTGTGCTGTAATATCCTATAACTCAGAGGTGTCCCAAATTTCTTGGTCAAGGAGATTATGGGACCTCAGAGGAAAGGGATGAATGAACTGTGGTGTGTCTAAGGAGAGTCACCCAGAAAAAAACATTCTCTCAGGCTTTCACAGAAAGCAAAATGGCCAAGCAATGGCCGTGACTTGTCCCGAAGGCTGACACTAACAACAGTTCTGCAAACTACTGCCTATGGTCCCAAACTTAATCCTGAGGGGATTTGACCCTGGAAGATCCAAAAAAAAAAAAAAGTTTTGTTATACAGGTCTTGCTTCAACTTGCCCTTAACCACCCAGCAGGGGGAAAAAAAAAAATGCTTAATTACAATGCATGAAACAGAGCTAGATTGGTGAGATGAGCTTTAGGAGGCTTAGATTCAATAGCCTCCAACATCACAAGCTTCACTGGTGGCCCACTGCAATTGCAGAACATTTGACTGTATATGTACCTGCTTCCTCTTAGTCCAGAGAGAAGTATATTCTTTTCCCTTTTTTTTTCCTTTTCTAAGCAACATCAATAGGGAGGTGGGTCATGCCCACACACTGTACTCTGTAGAACGATTGTGAGGACAATATGCAATATGTCAACTTTCAAAGAAAAGAAAGGGAAAAAAAATAATAATAATGTTGATTTAGAAGGGTTAATGTTTAATTGTTTGATCAAGCTTATATACCCATATGTATTAATCTAAACTGATCTGATGATGAAAATATGTAATATAACTCGTGTTAAATTTAAACAATAAAAAAGGAAAAAAAAAAAGAGAGAAAAAAAAAAGCAGACAACACAATGTAATTCTAGATTCCATAACTAAACAATACTATTTTATTACTTGTCTAAGAATCTATAGACCTTGAGGATTGCTCACTGGCTTTTTAAAGCCAACTTCAAAGTACTTAGTTTAACAGGCAAAATTCAGTTAACTAGTTACAAGTCACATAAAATATTCCTTTTTAGAAAAACTGACTTCATGCTCTTTTTTTGCTTTTTTTTTTTCCTAATGTAGAATAAGATGCTATTTAAATTTGCTCCTCTATAGCTAATATTTTTTATGTATATGCTTTAATGATTTTTTTTTATAATTAGTTTTGGACAATTTCATTTTTGTGTATCTTGGTATGATTTTATTTATATTTCAACTAAATTTGGAAATTTTAAATCTTTAAATATTTGTTACCTATCCCATTTCTACTTTCAGAACTCTAATTATAGGAATGTAAGTTTCTTGATTTTGGCACAGAGTGAACTATTATATGACTGGTCTATAAATTCTTTTTTCTTCATTTTTATTTCAGATAATTTTTATTGTTATATCCATTTAAGTTTGTAAATTATTTACAATGTACAATCTACTATTAATCTCATAATATGTATTCATTTCAGAAATATTCTCTAAAATGCACTCTGTCTACATCTTATATCTTTCACATTTCAATATTTGTCTATAATTTTAAATATATAACTGATTTTCAATAAAATTAATGAAAAAATTGACCTTAAAAAAGATTATATCATTGAAGTATAATATCCTCAAAAATTATTGTTCTTAACAGAAAAATGCACTATTTTAAAACCTTTCAACATGTTTTAAATGCTATATTTTGTGAATTCATTTTTATATATTTTAAGCCTCCAGCAAAATTATTTTGAAACAGTTCTTAAAACTGCTAATATCTAAACGAATGGATCAGCATGTCTGTGAAATGGCTGCTGAACACACATTTATTTCCACCATGAATATCCATTAAGAAAGCACTATACTAGCCTGGCAAGTGCAAGGTCCTGAGTTTGATCCCTGGTTCTGAAAAAAAGAAAAAAAACAACAACAAAAAAAACCTCTATACTTAATTTGATGTAAATATTCAGAACCTTGTTTAAGCATACTAATGCAAATATTTAGTGTTTTTGGCAGTAAAATCTGAATAATACTGCCATACAGGAATTTTCACAAAAAGTTTCAAAAGCAAAAGATTTAGGACTGGCTGGGTGAGAAAGAAAAGAGACAATCTACCTGAGTCCTCAATTTTAGAATCAATCTTCAAAAAGATGGCACAATTGATTATCACCATTTTAGGGATAAGTTCAGGCAAAACTCTAATATTTGTGATTTTAATACACATAACCCTTTACATTTTAACATTTTAAGCTTTTTTAAAAAACTATTTCCCAGGCTGGGGGGATACCTCAGCAGTCTAAGTGCCTGCTTGGCAAACTCAAGGACCCAGGTTCCATCACCAGTACCAAATGCCATGCCAGCCCCAGAACACCCAGCACACCTTGCTGGCAACTGAAACCAGGCATGGTGGTGCATGCCTGTAATCCCAGCACAGGGGAGGCTGAGACAGGAGGATAACTATGAGTCTGAGCTGCACAGTGAGACCCTGTACGGGACGGAGGAAGGGAGGGAGGGAGGGAGGGAGGGAGGGAGGGAGGGAAGGAAGGAAGGAAGGAAGGAAGGAAGGAAGGAAGGAGAGCCAATTTTCCCAGGTGGCCATGTGATTTGACATTTCCACTAGCACACAAGGACTCCAATTCTTCCACACCTTTACCACCATACAGTATGACAGTCTTTTAAAAAAAGGAGGGGGTTAGTTCCAACCATTAGGAAAAAATAAGTGATCTCTAATTGCTAATTGTGGCCTTAATTTGTGCTGCCCTAGTAACCCCACTCCCATATCACTACATTCTCATTGGTGAGATGTCTGTTCAGATCTTTCCTCCGTTTAAAAACTTGAATTGTTTGCCCCAGGGAGTTGTCAGAGTTATTTATATACAGAACTGCAAATATAAAATCGTAGATAGATTTTACAAATACTTTCAATTGTGCCACCCCTTTTATTTTTGCAATAGCAACTTTTAACAAACAAATGTTTTCATTTTAATGAAATCAATGATTAACTTCTCCTTTTGTGCCATATTTAAGAAATCTTTGCCAAACCTAAGGACGCTGTGCTTTTCTTTTGCATGTTCTTGTAGTTTTATGCTTCCACTTTCCTCCTGGGTCTGTAATGCACACAACATAAATCTTGCCTGGCTTCAGGCAAGATTTGTACATGGTCTTTGTACATGGTCATTGCACCACTTGTTAAACAAGAATATTCTCTTCCAGTTGAATAGTCCTGATACCTTTTTATCAAAAGTTAATGATGAAGGCTGGAGAGATACCTCAGCAGCATAAGCACCTGCCTGGCAAGCACAAAGTCTTGAGTTTGACTCCAGTACCAGTACCAAAAAAAAAAAAAAAAGTCAACACTGAACCTTTTTCTAGAGTGTCCACTCTATCTCATCATTTGTATTTGGCTTCATATCAATACTACACCAGATTTGATGTAAGTCTTAATCAGGTAACACATCCTCCACCCATGTTTACTTTCAAAGTTGCTGTAGTCATTGTATGTTCTTCTCATTTCTCTGCAAGTTTTAGACCCAGTTTTTCAATTTCTATAAAAATCAGCCTGAGGTCAGTGAGATAGCACAGCAGATTAAGTGTCTGCTTTGGCAAATGCAGGGACCAGGGATAGATCTCGGCTCCCACATGCTGTGTTAGCCCCACCATGGGGTGTGCTGAGCTGGCAACAGAGTCCTGGCGTAGTGGTGCATGCCTATAACCCCAGCACTGGGGAGGGCTGAAAACAGGAAGATCATTATGAGTCTAAGCTACGTAGAGAGACCCTGCATCAAATACATAAAATGAAAAAAAAAAAAAAAAAAAAAAAAAAAAAAAAAAAAAAAAAAAAAAAAAAAAAAAAAAAAAAAAAAAAAAAAAAAAAAAAAAAAAAAAAAAAAAAAAGCCTGCTAAGACTTTAGTAAGTACTATGCTGAATCTTTTCATCAATTTGGGGAGAAATTATATCGTAACAACTATCAGGTCTTCCTATGTATGAGGATGGTATACCTCTCCTAATTATTCACATCTTATTAATTTCTCTTAGTAATACTGTAACTGTCACAATACAGATCCTATATATCTTTCACTTAATGCATGTTTCATTCTTTGTTATAAGAAATTGTAATGCTACTTAAATTTCAATTTCCACGTGAGTCATTTACAAGTAAACAGCTTACAAGCCACTCACTGACTAGAGGACAAGATTTTAAAGATGTAAAAGATAAACATAATATTTTCACATTAGCAAATCAATTCAGACAGCTCATGAAAACATTGCATTTTCCATCTCCCTCCCTAAGGAGACACTGTCTACACTGATTTCAACAATCAGCTCACTCAAGTTAATCTCAGCCTCAAAACACTTAAAACTTGGCTGTAGATTATGAGTTTAAACTAAAGCATAAAAGAATGGGTGCACCCATTTGAGAACACCACACGATCTGGATGAGGAGGAAAGGCGTGTGCAGGGAAGGGATTAAATGCAAGCACTACCCTGAGACTGGGCACGCTCCATCTCACCTTCTCATCCCTCTGAGAGGTAGGGAGCTGCACCGCTCTCCACCCTCCTAGGTCTGACTCCATGCCTCTTTACTGCTCCCTGAACAGTTCGGTATCGGCAGTTTGTTCAGCAGGATGTCTTGACATACCACAGGCCCCTACCCAAATCCCCCTTCCCTCACCTCCTTCTTGGCTCATTCTTGCTCTTCACGTCTCTAGTTCCCTCACCCTGTCAGCTCCTGGCAGTTTCTTCTTACAGCCAGCACCTTCACATCACATACTTTCCAATTTCTTCACTGGAGGCTGCTATTGGTTCTCTCAAGTATATAAGCTCCACAACGTCAAGTACCACATATCAGACATCATGGTGCATGTCTTGTTGGCTGTGCACTGCATACAGTCAGTTTCTAGGGCCCAAATGAGAGCACAAGATCCCACTGTGCCATGTCTTATCTACGTAAGCAAGTCACTAAACTGCTCTGTGTTCCCCATTCCTGCTGAGGACAGCCTGTTGCATAAGCACTGCACAGACTCGACTCAGGGCAGCACTGGCCACCAAGGACTCCTCAGTCAATGCTGGTGTAAGTGCTACTTTTTTTGACATTGTCCCCATCATGTTTTTCCTAGGAGACCAGCTGTAGCACACAGCATGGACATGTGTCGTATGGCAAGAGCCCTATCTGGTTCTGCTGAGTAAGTAACTTTCCAACAGGACACACCCCCTGAGACAGCCTACTACAGCTGAGTCGAATCTCAGCTGAGATCTCAGCCCTCCTCACACTGCTTTCTGTCCCTCCCAGAAACAGGTAGCATAGCTGGATAGGACCACCAGGTCCCTGGGAGGTCCCTCTGTCGAGACCATGCGGTCCCCCACAGGCTGCTCCCATTGCATGTAGTCTTCACAGAATGCCTATCAGCTTTCCTTCCATCTTTAATGAGTTGGTGGATATTCCAGTCTCTTGTGCCTCACTGCCTGGGGTTCAAATATGAGGCTATGGAGAAGTTAACTCCAAAGTTAACTTTAATGATGAGCCCCATAAGCACCCCGAGAGAAGCCTGTACTGAGTGCTTAATGCTGTACCAAGAGCTCTGATGCAAGTCACCATGACTTGTCTTCTCAAATTCCTCCATGAGACTGGAGATGGGCATGGGGAACACATGGACCACAGTCCACACGCTGTGGCTAACAAGAAGCCCCATGCTGGCTCTGCCCGGTGCTAACAGTCACATATCTGGGTCTGGGTGAGAGCAACAGGTATCCAGCTGAGCTTGTCTAGTGCCAGACAGGCACACAGCTGGGTCTGTCCAATGTCAGGAAAATGAAGCATGGGGAGGAGCCCACAAAGACGCAGGTCCTGGGTTGCTACTCCAGTTGCTGGAGGCCAGCCTGTACCTCCTCCTTGCAGTCTGTTTAGCCCCATGTCCACTTCAGGGAGCTATGAGAGCTGGCAGTTTCCCCTTCTAGACATTGGTGACTATGAACCCTGACTCCTGGTGTCAGCAGGATGGGTCATTATTTTCACATTGCTCCTAGATTTTCTGACGACCCAGAAAAAACCACGTGGTAGTTAGACTAACACACCATTCTCTTGGTTCCCGAGCCATCCCAGGCACCTGCACCATGCATTTTCCTGCTAAGCCATGTGCAAGCATGTGGTCAGTATGGATCTCGGCTGCTTCCTAAAAAGAAAACCTTCCAAAAGACAATTCCGCTTATCCTCAGTTCTCCTGCTCAGGAAAAGAAGTGTACTTATAGGACCTGCCCAGCCAAAATGCTCACAGATGATGGCACCCAGGGGTGCCAGACTCAGCCTGTGTTAAACAAATGTCCAGAGCCTGAGCAAGCTTACTTCAGGGCTCAGCCTGCAGCCAGAAAGTGCTTCACATCTGCTCTCCTTAGAATGCATGGAGCCTATGACAAAATTAACCTGATGGCAATTGTTTTCCTCCATTTGATAGCCCAATGTCAGATCATCTGTTAGAGGGAAATAAAAAAGTCAAGCCTAAATGTATAAAAAATTATGATGGAAGCCCTAAATAAAGCGGGGACTGCAAGCTCATTGAGTCAAAAATCAATCAATCAATGAGGGAGTGGATTAGGAGTACCTCATAAGCCCCAAAGAAATAATTTGCCCAAACACTGGGATCTAACAGTGGAAGACCAAATTCCAACACTTTTAGGAAGTAAATAATGAAAAATCAATTCAGAGGAAAAACAGATCAAGAACCCTGACTCTGACATGCCGACACATTTATTGCTGAATACCATTTCTCGGCTGACCGAAAACTTCTGAAGGTGTTTATTTACTTTCAACACCTTCCAGAGATCAATATTTTTAATTTGGATCCGAGTTATTATTTTTCACATCACAGCAGCGGGAAGCGGCGTAAAGTGGCTCATATTTTAGTGCTAAAAAGATCGATACGACAGTTTCACCTTCACTTCAGCCCTGCCGCTGCCCAGCCGCACATCATTGTGTCCCATGGGGCTGCAGGTGCCGAGGCAGGAGAGCAGGTCATCACCCGCCAGCAGCACGGACAGACGTGATTTAGCTGAGCCTGGAGCCTGGTGCCCTCAGAAAACCAATCTTGCTCCTCTCACTTCATCAGGCCTGTCTCAGGTGAGGAGGAGGAGGGCAGGGGACTGGGCGGGAGGCTACTGCTGACAGCAGATTAGTCCCTCATCATAAATGCATTTGCCTTTCCTTCCCCTTCCTTGGATCAAAGAACATCAGTAAACTCCATTAATTTCCCATGAATTTCCCCTAAAGTCTTGTTTAGGAGAACAGAGGGAATAGAGACTGATCACAGTAGAGGGGACAAAAACAGCAAGAAGGGGTGTCTCCCCAGCAGGAGCAGCCTTTGCTTCTCTGCCCCCCACCCCACAACATGAGAGTCTCTGCCCGAGACGGTAGCAGTGAGGGCTGGGGTCCTGGCAAGAGCCTTCTCAGGAAGCTCTAGGAGCTGGGCGCTGTGAACAACAGGGTGGAGACCAAGCACTTCGCTGAACTTGGTGCTTCTGACATCCCACCAACCCTCAGCAGCTCCCTGGTCAGAGGATGTAGGCCTGCTGGGCAGATGGAGGCTGGAGCACTCCAGAAAACCAGAGGAACTCAGGTAGGAGCAAACCCATGAGCACAATCTTCCGGGATTGTTCACGTCCCTTCAACCCCAAAGAATCTCTTCTCAGCAGTGCACAAAGCAACAGAGTGGAGAGGCAATGGGACAGAAAAGCGTGACCCCAATGTAGCGGGGGACAGGAAGAGCCAGTCCACCTAGTAGTGGGCAGCAGCTAGGCATCTGTAGCTGTCCTGCCCTATAGGATTCATAGGCCAATAGCCTTGCTGCCAGACCTAGCATTCAAGTGAGGGAACAGCTATGCTATCTACCTACCTGAGAGATGGGTCTTGGCATTGCCTGCAGAGTTGCTCCACCCGTGGCTCTGCTGTAGGATCTTATGGACCCAAAGACCCCTGCCTCCTCCTTGACGAAAGTGGACTTCAAGAGAACCCTCACCTAGGCTTCATCCAGCTGCTATCCCAGAACTATCTCATCTGGAGTTCCAGTCTCAGGTCCATCCAAGCCCCCTGAACAGCCACCCAACAGGTCCACACAGGCTATAGAAGACGAGGACTCCTAGGGAACAGAGAAGCAGCTGGGATCACACAAGTTACCCTAAATGCCACTGATGCTGAGTATCCAGGTCATGAAGCCTGTGCCACAGCAAGTTTAGTGCACACGTTCTCTGCTACAGCCCTGCCAGTAGTAAGACACAGGGGGAGAGAGGCATTAAGCTGAGGTAACAGGCCCACCCAAGGGCCTTCCTACCAAGCTGGGGTTTGGAGGGAAACAGCACACACCACATTCTGAATAGTCTATGGCTATGTTAACAGTCTAATAGGCCCTGTTAAAAAGCATATGTACCCTCCAGGGATTACTCCCCCATCTAAAGCTGTATTACTTCCTCCCTCTACTTGTGGTCAGGAATAGTCAAACCAAGTGCCAGCAGGAGAAGTCTGGGGAAGCCACTGATGTTACCTGCTGTCACCTTGTGAACCTCTTGTTGTGGTTCTAGCAGAAACCCTATACCATATCAGCTACCACCCTGGATCTGCACTCCCCGGGCAACATCTCAGCCCTCTGACAGCAGCTGTTTTAACTATTACAATACATGAAGTCACTGGTTTAATTTTAAACCACTGTCAACCTTTGGTTTTCCCAAAGATGAAGTAAAATTCACATGGAAGAGGCAGCTTTCCCTTCCAGGCTATGGTCCCATGCCATCTTCACTTCAGAACCTACACCACCACCACTCATCTGGGGGCAGGAGGGCCAAAACCAGGTGAACTGTCTTTCCTTTTCCCAGCAGGAATGCTACTTAACCAGCTCAAGATGCAAGAGGTGACTCAAAGTTGCCATGGGCTCCAGACCCCACATTCCAGGCCACCAGGCCACCGCAGGAGGATGTGGTGGCCTGCAGGGTCCTTCCCCAGTCTACAACAGGGGATGTAGTCAATTCTCTCTCTCTCTCTCAGGCTTTCTAGACCAAATCAGCAACCAGGGAAGCAATGATAAGCAATCAGCAAAGCAATACCAAGCACGCCTGCCACAATACTTTTCCGCTACACCCAAACAAGATAGCAGTGGGATTTACAAAAATAAACTTGCAATTTTTTCTTCATTTAGCCTTTCTGAAGCTGGAGTATAGTAGGCTGTTACCTTATGTCCTATCAACGTGGGAGCTTGTCAGGGGCTGACTGATGCATTTTCTATGCTCCTCCATGGGGCTGGTTAAATCAGACATGATTTCTGGCAGCTGGAGCATTTGATCAATAGACACTTGGACAGCCTTGGAAAACCTCACCCAGGCACTTGCTTAGTGTGCAGCCTGTGAGGTGGGTGTTCTGGAGTTGCTGCAAAACTCTTCTCAGGACTGTGGTGCTAAGACCTCCATCAAAGTGCTTCCCAGAACTGCAAGTGGTAGCAGGGACAGCAGGCCAGACTCAGAGTGGGGCCTGAAGGCAACTCAAAGACCATGTGGCTTGGTCTCTACTCTGCACCGGTCAATGCTCTGGTATCACTCAGACTGGCTCCAAGTTACTTTTGTCTCTGCAGGCGCAGAGCTCCAAGTTTTGGGCTGAGCTCCTTCTGGAAGGACCCTATGCCCTGGCCCAGACCCATCTTTTCAAGTGGGGCTGGACAGCAGCACCTCCGTGTGAGGGCTTCTGGTCACAGATCACCTCAAGTTCTCTTTCCTGCAAGGCCTTGCACCACCTGAGAAAATTCCCTCCCTATCTTAGAGTAACTGTTTAAAAGAAAGGCTCCTTTAACTCTATGTCTAAACTGTTTTTCTGACAAAGTCACAGCTTCATGTCACACCCCAAGTAGATAGTTAGTCCCTGCAGATTGCGTCACCAAAGTCAATGATTCCCAAAGGGCTGTTCTTACCCAGGACTGCCTGATACTAGTGATGTACAGCTTGACTGAGAGGCACAGACCCCTCCCTTCACAGTGCTACTTTGATCATAATAGGGAGACAAGCTGGGTAAGGAGCACAATTTTATCTGTGGAAGAGTATACTCATGATGGAAAAAGGGAAGCCCCTCAGGAAGGGGAGAGTGAGCAAGAGCTCCAGGAGGAGGCCAGGGCAAGTTAAGGTTTTGTGGGGCCAGTGCAAAGGCTGTGGGGCAGGAGGAGGTCAGGGGTCAGCATAACACAAGGGGCTGGGAAGGAAATGGCCATAGTCCTAGCCCATAAGAAAAAGAATGAACAACAAGCTCCTGATTTTATTTGCCTCTATGTTTCTGATGGAATACCAGGCACGGGGCTGGTGGACACAAGTGTTCAGGGTAGTCAATGCAGCTCACCCATCGGGACATTCTAGTACCCAGTAATAACTGGTCTGGTCCCTAGCAATATAGGCTCCATGTCACCAGATTCCTCATCACATGGTACCTTGGAGGGACACTGGGAGATGCCAAGAAGCCAGGCCCTGATGATAGGGGATCCCAGATCCCTAGAACAAAGAGAGCACCACAGCGTGGATGCCAGGAAAGTTTCCCACACAGGGAACGTGGCTTTTCACTCTTGTCAGCAACTGCTGCTGTAACAAGCTGGACCATATAACTCCCCTCTTCTGCAGAAGAGCCAGTGTCTCACTTAGCACATACATGGGCAGAACTACATAAACTTGCTGATGGATTCTTGCATACCCTCACCAACCCCATGACCATGCTCCAGACAAACTATCTCTTCTTTCCATCTCTCAGTTCTGGCTCCATTGCTTCTAGCCAGGCCCAAGGTACTTCAGCCAGTCCATTGTATTAAACACATCTAAAACAGTGACAGTCTCCAGTCCTATCTTTGGGATCCTGTCCGCTTGCACTCCACAAGTGCACCACTGCCTTATCCGCCCTCCCTCCACTAGACAGTGCCCACATTTAATCTGCAAGACAAATCCTTGGCTAATCCGCCCCCAGCGTCTGTCTCTAAAACCTTGCTTTTTTCACAAATTCAAAATACCTTCACTGAGCACACACATATGCTGGCAGAATCCCAGGCGCCAAGAAGAATCAAAGCTGCTGCTCTTGGGAGTATGAATCTATATAGCACACAGACCTCTATACTAGGGCACTGAGGGTCATCCTTGCCAGGAGGAAACTGCTGGAGACCCCTTTGGGGTCCTGGGACACAGCACACTTGTTCACACGCCTTGAGTAGCTACACTTGATGCCAACGCCCTGGACCAGCACCTTCTGTTGAAATGGTAGACACATCTACACATGTATCTAGGAAGAAGCACCCATGCCTTCCAGTGCTGATGGCAGAACATGCCAGACTGGTAGCATCTGTGAAGAAACAGACTCCGAATGCCCATCTTTTCACGACAGGCAGACAGATAAGGACCTGTTAAGTGACACAAGCCATGGAAAGAGATTCCACCCAGGGAGCCTAGAAAAAAAATGCTGAGTCATCTTTACAGCCTCTTCACAGACAAGATGAGCTCCCTGTTTATATCAAAAGCCATACATAATAATTCTTAGGCGTTAACAAAACTTAATGTCACCATTTAAGTGAAAATCCCCTTACTGGCATCTCCTGCAGGGAGCACTCTAGCTGCAGATGCTGCAATGGCGCCACCTCCTGTCAAAAAAGATCATTTGCAAGTTGCCTGCCTCGAGCTGAAGCCCCTTAGACACTACCCCAGGAAAGGAGCATCGGGACCTGTGCGCCCACATGAGAAAAGCCCGGCACACCCCAACACACACATGCCAAACTCCTGCAATGGATTCACTTATCCCCGTACCAACCCAGCAGCAGACTCCTTCACCAAAACCTAAAAAGAAAGCCACCACCAACAGCAGACCTCCACAGCCAGCATCCCAACCCGTTACTACCAATGCATGTGCATGGGACGTACAATTTAGTGCAATAGCTCTCTGGGAACAGGCCACAACTTTCTGTTGTTATTAGTGCCAGTGGCAACATTTATGTACAAGATAAATTAATTTCAATTTCACTTTTCAGTTAACAGACTATTACTTGAATGAGACTCAGCTAAAAATATTGCTCAAATACCATCAATTTTACAAAGATCAAATTTTTCTCCATGGAAGCCAGAGGGCACAAGGCTGGGAGAAGAGTGGCTACCTGGCTGGCGAATGCCACACAGCAGTGCTCAGGACCTGAGGGGCACAGAGTCCTTTATGTCAGCAGCACACCCAGAAGCCCCCTCTAATGACCACGCCACACTGAGAGAACAGTGGAGAAGGATAAAGTGGCAACACTCAAGACCCCATGCGTACAGTGTTAGTGACAAAGGCCCACCGCCTCAGTGTCCAAAGTAAGGAGCAGCCCTCAGCATGAACACTGCCTACTAAGTAAGGCTTCCCATGGCCTCCAAACCCTATGGAGGGATCTACACAAGACCATAGCTACAGCAGACATAAGGAAGGGACTCACTAGAAAAGGAAGGCAGGCCACAAGGACCTACTGAGCCAGAGAAGAAAGCAGCAGATATACCAAACCACATGCCATGCGGAGGACAACCATGCCCTCACCTCCTCGGTGAGCAGAACTACGACATGATTCACTTCTGTGCCTAAGCCTTCTGCCAACCTATTTTCTAGAAACTTACCAATAATGTGGACAACTAGGGAAACTGCGTCAGGGACTTCACAAGGTACATTTGCTTTAGGGCAGCTTTTCCAGCTACCCTATGGGCCCAACCCCAATTTCAAAAGTATCAGGTATTTTAAATTTCAAGATATGGCTAGGGAGATAGCTCAGCGGCATAAGTGCCTGCCTGGCAAGTTTAAGATCCTGAGTTTGATCCCTGGTACAAGAAAATAAATAAAAATAAATTTTATGGTATGTCCAGTGAAAAATAGGCATAATACCATTACTCAGTACTGTAGAGTGCCATACAGTCACAGGCATCTCAGAAATAAGTGACCCACTTTCACACTGGCACTCCTTCCACAAGAAAAAACATCTCAAGCTATTCCCTGTCCAAACCTTCACTTTTCTCCACCATCAGCAAGTAGCCCCTATTCACCCCAGCCTCCGTTCTCCACCATCAAGATGTGGTCCCTCTCCATCCCTAATCCCTCCACAACCGGAAGACGGCTCCTCTTCATCCCTGTCTCTGTCTTCCACCATCGGAAAAGAGGTGGCTTCTCTTCATTCAAACACAAAAAGTGGCCCCTATCCTGCAGAGTGCGCCACCATCAGGGAGTGGCTGGCAGCTCTTCACCCCTACACAGCCCTCCTGTACCAGAAGGCAGGGGTGAAAAGGTGCCCAACCATACATGCTTCATATGTGCTCAGTCCTTCACCATCTGGAGCTGGCCCCTCTTTACCCCCACACATCCATCACTACCATGAAGTACATCCTTCATTCCTCTAGTCATCTACCACAGGAGGTAGCACCTCTTCAACCCCGCAGTCTCCTACCATAAAGAGATGGCAATTCTTCATCTACCCGTGTTCCTCCAGCAGCAGAGGCAGCCCATTTATGCAGCACATTTTTCCACCATCTAGGAACAGCCTCGCTTCATCTCTGCACATTACTCCACTAGGAAATGGTTCCACTTCGTTCCTGTGCAGTCCTCAACCATCAGAAGGTAGCCAGCCCCTCTTCATCCCTGTCTGCATCCACCATCACGAAGCAGCTCTTCCCTACACATGCACTCCCGCAGCAACGAGGTGCAGCCCTGCCTCCTCCGTGCAGGTGCCTACCACCACCATCATCCCTTTACTTCTGCAGCACCTATTCTGCTGTTCAGCCCAGCCAGTGCATTCTTCTGTATGCCTGTTTTTGTGGTACTGGGAATTGAACCCAGAGATTTAAACTGAGCTATGTCACCAGCCCCTTATTTTAAATATTATTTTGAGACAGGGTCTCACTAAGCTGTCTAGGGTTGCCTCAAATTTGGAATCCTCTTGCCTCGGTTTCCTGAATACCTGGAACTACAAGAATGAGCCTCCACACCTGGATTCCAGTATGGTTTTTCTAGGTTTTGTCTTTTTCAGCTGTATAAATCCCA